>VFSX01000107.1:235000-317500 GCA_016618255.1 Chlamydomonas sp. UWO 241 | reverse complement strand
TTCTGTTGTGCTTGTTTTGTGCTTTGCTTTACTGCGTTGTGCTGTGCTGCGCTGCGCTGCACTTGAGTGCGAGATCCGCATCACACTGGACTCCAAACCCTACATCTTGACCCTGAAATCCTGAAATCGCAAACCCGAAAAAACCCAATACGTGCAGACGAGCATGGTCGACGGCGACCCCACCCTCTCCTTCTCCATCGACGAAACCGTGGTCTTCCCGCTGTTGCGCGCGTTTGAGATTTCGCACACTTGGAAGACGAAGAAGAAAGACCGGGACGAGGTTGGGGACATCAAGGTGTGGATGTGTGGATGTGTGGGTGCGGAAGTGTTGCCCTACAGCACTTGACACAAACACAAGCACACTCACTTTGCTCTCTCTCTCTCTCTTTCTATCTCTCTTTCTTTTGCTCTCTCTCTCTCTCTCTCTCGCTCTCTCTGTCTTGCTTTCTCCCTCTCTTTCTCTCTCTCTGACACACACACACACACCGCAGGTCTACCTCATGCACGGCTCCGAGGTGCTCGCGAAGACGCAGGTGGGTTTTAATGATGCATTCTACCTTGCACGGTGTGACTGATTCCACAGTCTGTGTGACACCAGTAACGATGCTACCTTGTCGGGTGAGTAAGCAAAAGAGCCGAAGCCCAATCACTCAAACACCCATACAATGCCAGCACAAGGCAGACAATGCATGCACCTTGCACGGTGCATACGTGGCGCCCGGCGGGTGGCCCGCTCAGTGGTCCCTGGGAAGGATTTTAGTAATTTGTTCTTTGCCGGCTCCAGCAACTTTGACCGCTCATAACAGGCACAATACACAGCGGGTATTCATGCAGCACATGCCGTTGTGCTGCTCTCGGCGAGAGCTTTCCAACGCATCGCTCCACGCCCTCACCCACTAAGTGAGGGGTGGTTTTCTGGGAAATGGGAAATCCGGCTCGGAGCGGTATACGGCTCGCAGGGGAATCACTGGGCCCGCTGCTGGTGGGTTGGCGATGCACCTGCCTCTAGTTTTTTTTTTCTGTTTCCACATATATATTTGCGCTCACTACTTAAACAAACGTTTGCTGCCGCTGCGGTAGGGGTCCTTGGGGTGCGCCCACCAGTGATCCCCGGGAAGCAAGGGGTTCTTTATTTTCCGGCTCGCTCCCGGCTCGCTCCCGGCTCGCTCCCGGCTCGCTCCCGGCTCGCTCCCGGCTCGCTCCCGGCTCGCTCGCAACTCGCAAAGACGCAGGTGGGCTGTGTCCCTACAACAATCCCAACGACTGAGCAGCCTAAGTCACGGCGCGGTCACAACGCCTGAGGCGGTCGGTCGGGCGCCTCAGGCCGTCTGGGCGCGCGCCTGTGGCGCTGCCTGGTCCGCGCAAGTGAAGGCGCCGCCCGAAGCGCCGCCTGGGGCGTTGGGAATGTGGTAGGGTGTCGCCATTGTTTTAGGTGGGGATTGTTCAACTAAAACGCATCCCTAGCCGTGTTTTTGGCGCAATCAGGCCAGAGTCTGCCCCCCCCACACACACACGTTGCCACCACAGCCACGGCCACGCCCCGCACGCTAGCTCCACTCCACTCCCCCCATCTCGCTCTTTCTATCGTTTTTGCTCGTTCACTCTCTCTCTCTCTCTCCCTCTTTCTCTCTCACCATGTGTCTCTTCATCTCCATCTCTCTTTCTCCCTCTTTCACTCTTTCTTCCCTGGTGAATACACACAGGTGCCCGTGTGGGACATGCCTCTGATGGCTGCCGAGTCTGCGACGGCTCTCGAACTGTCGTCTATCTTACCCTCCCTCGCTCTCTTCTTTCTCTCTCTCTCTCCTTCCCTCTCTCCTCTCTCACAAATCCACACACACACAGACACACACACACACTCGCAGACACACACCGACACACCGAAACACACACACACACACACACAAATACGCAGGTGCCAGTTTGGGACATGCCGCTGATGGCTGCCGAGTCGGCGATGGCTCTCGAGCGATCATCGACCATCACGGAGGAGACAGAGGAGGAGCAGGCAGCGATGCAGGTGTGTGTGTGTATGTGTGTGTGTGTGTTTGTGTGTGTGTCGCAGCGCACAATAATGGAGGAGACGGAGGAGGAGCAGGCAGCGATGCAGGTGTGTGTGGTCGATTTTACAGTCCGTCGGACGCCTTTGATGGCGCATTAGACCCTAGGAAAGAGGCCGGCAGCTGTCAAAATTAGACCCCTAGCATGCCATCTGCCATCATGATTGCTGTGCACGCGGTGCGTGTCTCAAAACAGGCGACAAGGAAGTCAGCCATCTCGTGCCAGAACCTGGGGTTCGCCTGGCCTGGCCTGGCTGTGTGTGTGTGTGTGCGTGTGTGTGTGTGTGTCACAGCGCGCAATCACGGAGGAAACAGAGGAGCAGGCAGCAATGCAGGTGTGTGTGTGTGTGTGTGTGTGTGTGTGTGTGTGTCTGTGCGTGTGTGTGTGTCGCAGCGCACAATAACGGAGGAGACAGAGGAGGAGCAGGCAGCGATGCAGGTGTGTGTGTGTGTGTGTGTGTGTCGCAGCGCACAGTCACGGAGGAGAGAGCAGGAGCAGGCAGCGATGCAGGTGTTTGTGTGTGTGTGTGTGTGTGTGTGTGTCGCAGCGCACAACAACGGAGGAGACAGAGGAGGAGCAGGCAGCGATGCAGGTGTGTGAGTGCGTGCGTGCGTGTGTGTCGCAGCGCACAATCACGGAGGAGCCTGAAGAGGAGCAGGCAGCGATGCAGGTGTGTGTGTGTGTGTGTGCACGTACGTGTCTCCTTCCCTCTTTCTCTCTCCCTCTCTTTCTCTCTCTCTGTAAACGCGCTTCTGTATCCTGATATGTGTGCCTGCGTGTGCGCATGCGTGTAAGCGAGTGCACGTATATTCATCCTACATTCCTCATACCTTCCCCATACATTCAGTGCGGCTCCGTTACGGAGCGCACCAGCTCGCTGTCCACGGGGGAGCTGGCACCTGAGCCGCTTTCGTCATGATGTTTTCTTCGTTTTTTCCAGCGCTGTGGCATGCCTCCACCGGACCTCACAAACGCCCACCCCCCTGCACCCCCACGCGCCCTTCCTCAGTGCGGCTCAGTTACGGAGCGCACCAGCTCGCTGTCCACGGGGGAGCCGTCGCTTGAGCTGGCACCTGAGGCGGCGTCGCCAAAAGCGCTGGCCCCTGCTGAGCCTGCGTCAGTGTCGGTGTCGTGCGGGGCAAAGAAGGTGCGTGGGGAGGGGAGTAGGATGTTGCGTTCAGGGTTGAAGGTTGGATTGCAGCCTAGGCGGCGATTGAAGCATTGCGATGGACAGCGCTGAGCCTGCGTCTGTGTGTGTGTCTGCGTCGTGCAAGGGCCACGGTGGTGCGCGTTGGAGGTTGTTTGGCCATCTTATGTCGGTGTTGTGGTTGTAGGAGATTCATGAAGCAGTGCCCTGGACAGCCCTTAGCCTGCGCCAGTGTCGGTTTCGCGCGGGGCAAAGAAGGTGCGCGAGGCCTGGACCCTGGCTGAACTATACGCAAAAGGCCCCATAACAGCCCCATCAAAACCTCACCAGAGCATGATCAGAGCATGATCAGGACCTGGTCAGAGCATTACAAGAGCGCTATCAGAGCACCACCGGAGTGCCACCAGATCACCATCAAAGCGCCATCAGAGCGCCATCAGAGCACCATCAGTGCACCACCAGAGCACCATCAGAGCACCATGCATCAGAGCACCATCAGAGCACCATCAGAGCACGGTCAGAGCACCGTCAGAGCATCATCAGAGCACCATCAGAGCACCATCAGAGCACCATCAGAGCACCATCAGAGTGCCATCAGAGTGCCATCAGAGCGCCACCAGAGCACGGTCAGAGCACCATCAGAGCACTGGATGGTCATCACAGCACCACCAGAGCACCCTCAAAGCGAAATACCTGGCCCCCTCCCCATCCCCCGCCACCGGCAAGCACAGGGCTGGCGCATGGCTGCGTTCGACTCACTCGCACGCAGGCTCGGCCACGAGGGCCCCTTCACCAGACCGAGACACACACATGCACACGCGCTCACACACACTCACACAAACACACAAACACACACACGCAGACACAAACACACACATACATACATGCAGGGCTGGCGCATGGCCGCGTTTGACTCGCTGGCACGCAGGCTCGGCAACGAGGGGCGCCCGTGCGCAATGTGCCCAATCGCGCGGCTGGTGTCCTCGTCCATGCATCGGTCAATGTCAGGGGCTGCACACGCGGCTGGATTTGGGTGAGGCACTTAAACACATTAGGATGTGTATTTCTCGCGGTGGGTGATAGGCGCGTGCGCAGACGCCATGGCAGATTGGGCACGGCCCCCCCCCCCCCCACACACACACCCGTAGGTCTTCCCCCTTCAGCACCAGCCGACGAGCGAGCGCGGACGTGTGCCTTCTCGCAGACATGTCCATGGACCCAATGGCAGAGTGGGTGGCGGGCCGGCCGGGCAGCGACGGGGCGTCAGAGCTACCGGCCGCGCCAGGGCCGGTGAGCAGCGCGCCGGGGGTGGCCGGCAGCGGTGCCAAGGTTGGTGTGTGTGTGTGTGTGTGTGTGTGTGTGTGCATCTGTGTGCGCGTGTGTGTGCGTGTGTGTGTGTGTGTGTGTGTGTGTGTGTGTGTGTGTATTTCTGTGGCCGCCAACTGCGCCAAGGTTGGCATGACAATAACTCCCAGTGATTGTGTTTTTAGCTTTCGTTTTCTGGAGCCATTCAACTGAAAGTCTGGCTCCATGGCTCCCTAATCCGGCTCCAAGTACCGAATACTAGAACACCAAGTAGGAGAAAACAAAAACACTCTTATTATGCGTGACTTTGCGGGTGATGGCTTGCGCACTCTGTGCGCCACCCCCTTGTGCCATACTACAGTCACAGTAACACGGGGTTTCCAGCTAAGCAGGCTACTCTTCTACTAGAGACACCCGCCGATACTTCAGCACACTTGAGTTCTAGAGTACCGCCGGCTCCCGGCCAATTGACTACCGCTCCCGCCGGCTAGACTACCCCAAACAGCGGTCTCTGAGAGACATGTCTGGCAAGGAGCATATAGGAGAGGACCTTCCTCAGGGTCACAGTAGTGGCCTTGTGGCCAGTCAAGCCGGCAGAGCCGACTGGCGCTGACTGGAACGGTCCCCGCCTGGCAGTGCATGGCTGTCCAGCTCTCGTTTGCATGGGGCTCAGCCGGCTCCCCATGCCTCATGCATGGCCAGGTCCCACCCTCCAGGGGTGCATGGACGACAGAGTTGTCACGGAGGCTGCCAGAAGACCTTCCAACGCCAGCCACCGGCAGACGAGCGACCCCGAGGATGAGCGCGGTGACGAACGCTGCGATTGGTGAAGCGGATTTACTCTGTGTTGCCTCGGCTGTCGCCACCGCTGAAGCCGTGATGGTAGCCCGCCTCCACGGGCAGCCATCTTGACCAATGTCCAGCATGCATTGACGGGCGCCAGCTCCTCCGCTCGTCGATCAACTCGTCGAGATCGGTGCCGCATGGCGTCCTGCATGGGGGGAGGATAAGGGCCGTCTCCCAGCACGGGCCGCGGCAGCGCCGCGGCTACTCGCCAAGCCATGGCAGCGCCGGGCAAGCCGCTCCTGGAGTATGCCACCGAGGGGCAGTCTAGCAGGAGCCGGGCCAGTCGTATTTTACCCCGCTCGTCAGCGACACGGAGATCCTCGTCACCAGCAGCGCCGCATTGCTGGGTCCAGGGCTCGGCGACGAGAACGCGCCTCCGTTAATCGAGCCATACTAGGAGCAAACAAAAATACGAGGAGTAATCTTGTGCCACCCCTTGTGCCACCCCTTGTGCCACCCCTTGTGCCACCTCCTTACGCCACCCCTTTGTGCCACCCCCTTGTGCCACAAGTACTAGGAGCAAAATACTAGGAGCAAACACAAAGACTAGGAGCAGACAAAAAATACTCTGAGGAAACAAAAATACTAGGAGCAAACATAAAATACTAGGAGCAAACAATAAATACCCCTACGCGTGACTTGGCTGGTGATGGCTTACGCACTCTGTGTGCCTCCCCTAGTGATGGGCGCCACCAGTTATGATGCATGCGACTGAATGAATGGCATGCCCCCTCCCCCCCTCTATCCACCCCTTCATCCCTCCCTATCTCCCCCCCCTCCCGTCCTCTCCCCTCCCCTCCCCTCCCTCCCCTCCCCTCCCCTCCCCTCCCCTCCCCTCCCTCCCCTCCCTCCCCTCCCCTCCCTCCCCCTCCCTCCCCTCCCCTCCCCTCCCTCCTCCTCCCTCCCTCCCTCCTCCCTCCCTCCTCCACCCTTCGTGTCAACCCTCCCTCCCCCCCCCTATCCCCCCTCCCTCCTCCCCCTCCCGTCCGTCCCCTCCCCTCTCCTCCCCGCCCTCTATCCCCTCCACCCTCGCCCCACCCCCCACCCCCCCTCACACTCCCTTCCTCTCTCCGAAGGCCATCGCCGCCGCAGGAGCAGCAGCAGGAGCAGCAGCAGCAACAGGAGCACCAGGGGTGGGAGGGGGCAGCCCCGCGGGCCCGCTCTCTCTGGCAAACTCGTCAGGCAACCTGGAGGTGGGTTTTCATGGCTCAAGGTCTGGGGTTTAGCTGAAGGTCTGGGGTTTATGCACAACGGAGGGGGGGGGGGCTGGTGTTTAGTGTTTAGGGCTAGCTCAAAAGTGTGTCGACAGTGTGAGGGCTCAAGGTCTGGGGTTTGGGGCTCGAGTTTAGGGTTAGCGGGTCGTTGAGAGCAGGGGAGGGGGGGCAGATGCGCGCGTGGGCGCGTCTGCTCGCGCGCGTGCGCGTGCCCATGCCACATCACTAACCACACCCCATCAAGCGCCCCAAGCCCGGCCCCGTCCCGCCCCAACTCACCCCACCCTACACTCCACACCTCACGCCACCCCCCACACTTCCTCAAACACATCCTTCAGGATAGCGCTGTACCTGAGGCGACGGAGCTGGGGCTGCTGCGGTCTAACTCCACACTCCACACCGCCCCACACACCCCACACTTCAGGATAACGCGGTTCCTGAGGCGACGGGACTCGGGCTGTTGCGGTTGTACTCCACACTCAACCCCACCCGCCACCCCCCACACTTCCTTCAGGATAACGCAGTACCGGAGGCGACGGGGCTCGGGCTGCTGCGGTCGTATTCCACACTCCACACCACCCCACACACCCCACACTTCAGGATAACGCGGTACCGGAGGCGACGGGGCTCGGGCTGCTGCGCTCGTATTCGCGGGCGCCAGACGCAGAGACGCGCGGCTGTGTGTACGCACGCACGATGCAGGTGTGTGCGTATTTTTATGTGTGTGTTCGTGTGTGTGTGTGTGTGTGTGTGTGTGTGTGTGTGTGTGTATTCGTGTGTGTGGCGGGGAGTGGGGGTGCATGTGCATTCGCATTCACCATTTTCGGAGACGCGCGGCTGCGTGTACGCGCGCACGATGCAGGTGTGTGCGTGCCCAATGTGGAATTCGAATGTTGATTGTATCCATCTGTGTGTGTGCGTGTCCGTGTGTGTGGTGGTGTGTGTGTGGGGTCCAACTCGCGGCAAGGAATTTGATGCCAGCAGGCAGAAGGGGGGGGGGGGGCAGAATATGTATTGTCTGCAGGCATGTTTGAGATTTGTGGGACGGCTCTGACCACATGCCAGCAGCCCACAAACGCCCCACAACTGTCCGACGAGCGCCACCAATGCATATGTTCAGGTGTACGCGACCGACGTCATGCGTGCGTCGCCAGAGCCCAAGATGTGCATGCAGCTGATCCCGCGCAGCTCATTGTTGGTGCATAACCCACCATACACGTATTTTTCTAGTGTTTGCAGACCCTAAACCCTAAACCCTGAACACCCTAAACCCTAAACACCCTAAACCCTAAACCCTAAACCCTAAACCCTTTAAACCCTGAACCCTAAAGCGTCATGACACTGGACTGTTCTCTCTGTCTGTGCAGGTGTATTCGACCGACGTCATGCGCGCGTCGCCAGAGATCAAGATGCGCATGCAGCTGATCCCATGCCCACACCCGCTGCCGCTGCACCGCCATCACTGGCCTTCCAACGTGCTGCACAACCCACCACTATCAATACCCACTGGACTGTCTTGTCTGTCTGTGCAGGTGTACTCGACCGACGTCATGCGCGCATCGCCAGAGATCAAGATGTGCATGCAGCTGATCCCGCACAGCTCATTGGACGACGACGTGGCGTCGGACGCCACTGGTGTGGAGCAGGCGCACGACGACTATGGTGGGCGGTGCTGCTCTGATCGTGGTCGCGCCTCGCTCTCGCTCTTGCTCTCGCTCTTGCTCTCGCTCCTGTCTCTCTCTCCTCTTGCTCTCTCTCTCTCTTTCTGCTCCTTGCTCTTTCTCCCCCTCTCTCTCTGTCTCTCTCTCTCTCTCTCCCCTTCTCTCTCTCTCTCTGTCTCCGTCCCTCCCCTCCCTCTCCTTCTCTCCCTCGCTGCCCTCTCTCTCTCCTTCTCTCTCTCCCTGGCGCTCTCTCTATCATGCCCACGCTCTCTCTTCCTCACTCCCGCTCCCCCGCACGCACAGGGGATGAGGCCGCGCCCGACAGCGTTGCTTCCGCCGACCCAGCAGAGGCCAGCGCCGCGCCTCTCTCTCCTTCTCTCTCCCTCACGCTCTCTCCATCATGCTCACGCTCTCTCTCTCTTCCTCACTCCCACTCCCCCGCACACACAGGGGACGAGGCCGCGCCCGACAGTGTTGCTTTCGCCGACCCAGCGGAAGCCAGCGCCGCGCCGACGCCGATCGTGCCCCCGCCTGCGCTTCCGGTCATTGCCGCCGAGGTCCTGGTCGCTGGGCGCCCCGACAAAGTTTTTGAGACCGCGTTTGCATCAGACTCTGCGTTTCAGGTGTGTGTGTGTGTGTGTGTGGAGGGGGGGGCTGAGCAGGTGCCCCGACAAAGTTTTTGAGACCGCGTTTGCGTCAGACTCTGCGTTTCAGGTGGGGGAGAGAGAGTGAAAGAGATTGCCACTGTGACACCAAGACACAATACACACACACGCACGCAAGCACACACGCACACACACACACACACACGCATACACACACGCATGCATGCACACACTCACACGCACGCGCACACACACATGCACACTCGCGCAGGCGCGCATGACGTCCGACGAGGGCCTGAAGGACATCAAGTGGGCCGCGTGGGCACCAATACACACGCACACACACACACACACACACACACGCACAGACACATTCACGCGAGCACACACGCTCACACTCACACATGTGCACGCACAGACGCGCATGACGTCCAACGAGGGCCTAAAGGATGTCAAGTGGGCCGCGTGGGCAGGCAAGCAGCGCACCGTTACGTACATCCGACCGATCAGCATCCCGCTGCCGTTCTCGCCCAAGCAGTGCAACGTTCTCGAGGTGTGTGCAAGCATGCGTGTCACTCTCTCTCTCTGCCTCTTGCCCTCTCTCTGCGCTCTCTGTCTCTGCCTCTCTGCCTCTCTCTGCCTCTCTGCCCACTCCCTCTCTCTTCTCCATCTCTGTCGTTCTCGCCAAAGCAGTGCAACGTGCTGGAGGTGTGTGTGTGTCTTTCTTGCGCTGTCTCTTTCTTCCACTCTCTCTCTGTCCTCTCTCTCTTCTCACTATTTTCTCTCTCTCTCTTCTCTCTCTCTCATCTCTCTCTCTCCTCTCTCTGCTCTTTTTCTCTCTCTCTCTCTGCCGTTCTCGCCCAAGTAGTGCAACGTGCTGGGGGTGCGTGTGTGCCTCTCTGTCGCTCTCTCTCTCTTGCGCTCTTTCTCTCCGCCTCCCTGCCTCTGTCTTCCACTTGCTCTCTGTCCCCCCTTTCTCTCTCTCTCTCTTGTCTCTCTCCTCTCTGCCCTCTCTCTTTCCTCGCTCTCTCTGCCGTTGTCTCCCAAGCAGTGCAACGTGCTCGAGGTGCGGCGCACATTTGCCCCCCTGCCACTCTCTCTCTCGTTCTCTCTCTCTCTCTCTTTTCTGCCTAACTCTCTCTCTTTCTCTCTCTGCCCTCTCTCTTTCTTCTCTCTCTCTCTCTGCCCTCTCTCTCTTCTCTCTCTCTCTGCCGTTCTCTCCCAAGCAGTGCAACGTGCTAGAGTTGCACGCGAGAGGCAGAGAGAGAGAGGGAGGTGCGAGCGTGTGCGTGTCCCTCTCTGCATCTCGGCTCCTCTTTTTCTCTGGCTCACTCTCTCTCTCTCTCTTTGTCTCTCTCTGTCTCTCTCCCTCTCTCTCTGCCTCTCACTGCCTCTCTCCCTCTCTCTCTCTCTCTCTGCCTCTCTCTCTGCCTCTCTACCTTTCTCACCCTCTATCTCTGCCATCTCTACCTCTTTCGCTCTGCCCCTCTCTCTCTGCCTCTCTCTCTTTGCCTTTCTCTATTCCTGCCTCTCTCGTTGCCTGTCTGTTTCTCTCTATTTCCGCGTCATCACCCCTCCACACCGCAGTTTCACACCATCCCATCTGACTCTGCAGCTCTGCCGCTCTGCAGATCTTTCTATTATCTCACTCTCTTTCTGTCTCTCTCTATATATAAATGTGCATGCCTCTCGCTCTGTCTCTCTGTCTCTCTCACTCCCCCCCCCCTCTCTCTCTGACACACACACACACACACACATGCACACACACACACCTCAGGTGCACACGATCCCGCTGAAAGAGGCGGGCAGTTTTGTGTTGAGAAAGAAGGTGTGGATTTGTGATGTGATGCACTGCGCTGTGCTGTCGTGCGCTGTGCGATTTGATTTTCCTTGCTGTGTGTTCAAAAAGGCGGGCATATTTATATTGCACGAGAAAATGTGACTGTATGCTGTGCTGTGCTTTAAGAGCCGGGCGGATTTGTGCTGCGAAAGCAGGTCTAGGTGTGCTGCGCTGTGCTGCGATGTGATATGCTGTGCTGAAAGAGGCGGGTGGATTTGTGCTGCGAAAGCAGGTCTGGGTGTGCAGCGCCGTGCTGTGCTGTGTTGAAAGAGGCGGGTGGATTTTTGCTGCGAAAGCAGGTCTGGGTGTACTGTGCTGTGCTGTGTCGAAAGAGGCGGGCAGACTGACTCGCCAAAGTGTGCATGTGAGGGCAACAAGAGAGGGCCTAACTCCTGGTCCCTACACTGCCCTATTGCCCGCGAATACAGGTCACGACCGACGCACCAAAGGGCGACCTCTTCTTTGTTGACATCCAGGTGGTGGGAGTGGCGGAGGGCGCGCACCACACGCGCGTGCGCGTTTCGTTCCAGGTGTGTGCGTGAGAGAGGGGGAGAGAGAGAGAGAGAGAGGTGGAGAGGGGGGGGAGAGAGAGAGGGGAATGGAGAGGGAGGGAGGGAGAGAGGGAGAGAAGAACAGAGAGAGGGAGAACGAGAGGGAGAGAAAGAGAGGGAGAGGGGGAGAGCAGAAGGGGGGTCATCGACAGCAACGTGACTCAATGCCCGATTCCAATGCAATCCCCAGGTGGAGTTTGTCAAGCGCGCCGGCCTGCTGCGCGGGGTCATTCAGGCCGCCGCGATCAGCGGCTCAACCTCTAACCCTAACCCTAACTAAATCCATAAAACCCTAAACCCGAATGCAACAGGTTGAGTTCGTCAAGGCCGCCGGCATGCTGCGCGGGGTCATCGAGGCCGGCGCGATCAGCGGGACGAAAAAGCTACAGGAGGAGTGGGCATCCGCGCTGGCCCGGGAGTTCAAAGCGAACGAGCACGCGATTGCGGTCTCGGCCGGCGCCCGCACGGCGTCAGGAGCCAGCAGCCAGGCGGTGGGAGCTGCGGCGGCAGCAGCCGCTCTGGGCGACTCGGCGTTCGCGCCGCGCTCGGGGGGCGGGGACAGCGCGGGGGCGGCGCGGCGCGGCGGCGGCGGCCTGCAGATGACGCCGCCTCTGCTGGTGCGTCCCGTTGGCTCGACCTGCATGTGTGCCGCACGCATACGCACACACACGCCGCACGCCACACACCCACACACTCACATGCACAAACACTTACACATAGTTGCTAGGGTATTTATATGCCATCAAAGGCGTGCGACAGACTGTAAAATTGACGACAAAACGCGCACACACACACGTGCACACACACACACACACACGCAAGCGCACACGTTCACTCACACGCACGCACGCTCACTCACACGCACGCATGCTCATGCACACACAGGTGGGCGCCTGCCTCGGCGTCATCCTCCTCCTCGTCCTGCTCTACATCGGCTCCGGCGTGTGGGCTGTCGCGCGCGCACTCGAGCGGGTGGCTGACGCGTCAGTAAGAGGGCTGTGATGATGATGATGTTACAGCCAGGATGTTACAGCCAGGGACACCTCTAAAGGCGTGTAAGACCGGGCTCGGCGCGTATGGGCTGCAGAGCCAGTACGACGTGTCGTCTGCGCTCGCGGCGCGCACACTGCTGCTGCGCTGGTGGCGCGCACACTACTGCTGCTGCTGCCGCCGATGCCGCCGCTGCTGCTGCTACTGCTACTGCTGCCGCAGCTGGCGCGGCGGCGAGCGGGGGCGGGCATGATGCGTTGTTTTGCTCCCCGCCTTCGTAAGCCCTTCTCAAGATGTACCCTGGACGGGTGGCAGACGTCCGCTGCCGCCGCTGCCGCCGCTGTTGCTGCTACCACTGCTTCTGTTTCTGCTGCTGCGGCTGGCGCAGCGGCGAGCGGAGGCGTGGGCGCCGCACTTTCGTGCCCTTCGCCGCCGTAGGCCCTTCTCAAGACGTACACCGGACGTGTGGCAGACGCGACGTCCGCCTCGCCTGCTGCCGCTGCTGCCGCTGTCGCTGCTACTGCTACTGTTTCTGCTGCTGCGGCAGGCGCGGCGGCGAGCGGGGGCGTGGGCGCCGCGCTGCCGTGCCCCCCGCCGCCGTAGGCCCTTCTCAAGACGTACCTCGGACGTGTGGCAGACGTTCGCCTTTGTTGCTGCCGCCGCTGTTGCTGCTACTGCTGCTGCGGCAGGCGCAGTGGCGCGCGGGGGCGTGGGCGCCGCGCTGTCATGCACCCCGCCGCCGTAGGCTCTTCTCAAGACGTACCCCGGACGTGTGGCAGACGCGACGTCCGCCTCGCCTGCTGCCGCTGCTGCCGCTGTCGCTGCTACTGCTACTGTTTCTGCTGCTGCGACAGGCGCGGCGGCGAGCGGGGGCGTGGGCGCTGCGCTGCCGTGCCCCCCGCCGCCGTAGGCCCTTCTCAAGACGTACCCCGGACGTGTGGCAGACGTTCGCCTTTGTTGCTGCCGCCGCTGTTGCTGCTACTGCTGCTGCGGCAGGCACGGTGGCGCGCGGGGGCGTGGGCGCCGCGCTGTCATGCACCCCGCCGCCGTAGGCCCTTCTCAAGACGTACCCCGGACGGGTGGCAGACGCGACGTCCGCCTCGCCTGCCGCCGATGCCGCCGCTGTTGCTGCTGCTGTCGCCGCTCCTGCGGCAAGGCGCGGCGGCGCGCGGGGGCGTGGGCGCCGCGCTGACGTGCCCCCGCCGCCGTAGGCCCTTCCCAAGACTTACCTAGGAGCGCACCTCCGACCTCAATTCTCGACCCACCTTACCTTCCATAAGCCGTACCCCGGCCTTACCCCCAGAGTACCTCCGACGTACCAGACGTGCCCCGGGATACAGTCGTTGAAGTAGAGACACGACCGTTACACGCATCCCTCGGCTGCCGTGCCTCCCGCCGCCGTGAGCCCCTCTCGAGACTCCGTCTGGGGTTGTGTAGTAGTAAAAACGAGCCCTAAACGCATGCGCCTGTGCAGCGTAGCTCCTCTTTAAAGCATGTGTTTTCTGTTGTAGTCGACGTTGAACCAAAAACAAACTCCACCCCACCACCATAGAGTGAGCGAGCGGGCTGGAAAACCTGTGACCCAACTAACACCCAGTGCGCACCAGCTTACATAGTGTGATCTCGCACGCGCCATGGATTCAAACAAAACAATGTTTCTGCTTGCCATCCCTCCATTGGTGCACATGCTGGGGGCTGGCTCTCCACCTGACGTGCAGTTTTACTCCGCAAGTGCGCTGGCAAGCCTTGCTTTCCCTCGCATGGACCAGTTGCTGGCTGCATGCAATGAGATTGCGGCAGCAGAGAAAGCACGGCGAGCTGGCTCAGGGTGCCTGAGCTGCATGGGTGTTCAGCATCTGCCTGGGCGAGCGGCATTTCATGGCAACAACCTCAATTTAACATCTACAAAATAATTTGTATCTCTCTCTCTGTCAGGACAGCAGGGGAAGTGGTGGCAGGTGGTGCTACCCCCAGGCGCACGCAGCTGCATATGCCCTCTACCTGCGGCTGCAGTGCGGCCCCTTCCTCCTGCGTCTCGTTATTGGGCTCGTTCCCACCCCCAGACACCCTCACGCCTCACGCACTGCTGCCCTTGTCCCCCCCTGCTTGCTTCATCGCCGACTTGATGTTCATTGACTGTGCCGCCGCCATCAGAGCGGTGAAGAGCGACGCGGGCGAGAGCGAGGGGCCGGCAGGCGCGGCAGCCGGGGCCTCGTCCTCACTGCGGGAGCGGGAGTGTGTGTGTGTGTTCGTTTGTGTGTGTGTGAGCGTGTGTGTGTGTGTGCACGTGTGTTGAGTGTGAGTGCACGTGTGTCTAGTCAGCCAGGCACAGGCACCCGACTGACTGTACAACGTCTCCAGCCCCTCACCTTGACGCACTCCCCGTGAGGTAGTTCTCCGGCACCTCTGGCGCGGTGCGTCCGCTGATGCCCACGCACGTGAAGATGTGGTTGTCGTCAAAGTTGAAGTTGTTGTACAGGTGGTAGATGTCCTCAACGGTGATGGCCTCGTACATGATCTGTGAGGGAGAGGGAGAGGGAGAGAGACGAGTGAGAGTGAGTGAGAAAGTGAGTGAGAGAGTGAGAGAGACACCGAGTTTGGTTGTTGCGTGCGCGCGCCTGTCATGCACGGCGTCGTCGTGTGCAGCACTGTGTCATTCTGCATGCCACCAGCCCATCCAACCAACAAACCTACAGCCAACTTACCAGACCAACCAGCCAACAACCAACCAACCAACCTTGAGGTCGCGCAGGCACTGCAGCGTCTTGTGCGGCACCGAGTCGTTCTGGAGGTGCGTCAGCAGGCCGACCCAGTACGAGTTGTCCTTCATGTCGGACTCGTGGCGCGTGATGGTCGTGGTGCGCGCGCTGCGTTTCATTGGACGGTGTTTGCGTGTGGGAGAGAGAACAGAGAATGTGTGAGAGAGAGAGAGAGAGAGAGAGGGAGAGAGAGAGGGAGAGAGGGGCAGAGACTAGATAAAGAGAACGAATGAGAAAGAGGCATACATGTCGGTTGCGTGCTCAGTTCCAGGCCAGAGCACACCATCCCACACGTGCAGCCACCCGGCTGTACACGCAACCGTAGTCATCATCACGACTCACCGCTCCAGCTCGCGCCGGTTGATTGGCGAGACCGCAATGTCACGCAGCACCGCGACGGACGCGTTGAGTGCATCATATATCTTGTCCGGGTGGCTCGTGACGTGAACGCTGCGCATGGGAGGTGTGTGTGAGTCTGGTGTGTCTGGGAGGACTCTCATGCCCCTCCCTCCAAAGCAGCAACCACATCACCCCGCCCTGACAACGCAGCCCCTACAGGCGCACACCTGTACCACCCTGCCGTCAAGCGGTCAAACAGAGTGACCTCGTGCACACACACGTGCACGTATGCGTGCACACACACACACACACACAAAACACACACACACGCGCACCTGTACCACCCTGCCCTCACTCGGTCAAACAGAGTGACCTCGAATGACACGTCGTAGGTGAGGCCCAGCGTGTCGCGCACAGTCGTGAACAGCCGGCTGTTGACGATCTCGGTCAGCAGCATGAGCGTTACGCTCTGCGTGTGTGTGTGTGTGTGTGTGCGTTACACTCTGCGGCACCGAGGGGGGGGGGGCAACATGCTCCTTTAGAAACGCACCGTGTAGAGCGGGTGGCGCCGCCGCAGCTCCGCCGCCGACTTCTTGCGCTCCGCTTGCGCGGTCGCGGGCACAAACACGGGCGGGGCCTTGACGTCAACGCCGTCGGGGTGTGGACCCAGCGGCCCGTAGTCGCCTGTGGGTGCACCGGGGGGGGGGGGGGGGGGGGGCAGACGCAAGTGTGTGTGTGTGTGCGTGGATGGGTGGAGAGAGGGCGCCGGGGGTGAGACAGCCGTGTGGACACTTCCCCTCCCTACAACTGACTCACAACTGCCCTCAGCTGACTCACCAAACGGCCCCCAGCGTGCTGGCGCGGGCCCGCCCACGTACGCGGCAGCGCGCTCGTCAGAGTCGCGCAAATGCCACACGCTGTGGCGCTGCTCGAACGGTGGGGCCAGGAAGTCAGCCGTCACCTGTTTGGGCGGTAGGGGTAGAGGTGGCCGAGGCATTTGTGGAGTTTTTTTTGATGTTGTACCAGGGGGCCGCTCGAGTCTCGCAGGTTCCACACTGATGAGACTGGGGTCATCTACCCCGGGGTCTCCTGGCTTGACAAAACATTCATGAGAAGCCGTCGCATGATCTTTGGGGCTGAGGGGTGGTGGCCCTTCCCAGGCTAGCATGTCCTAAAAGAGCATGGTTTGGTGCCAGACCCAAAAACACGGTTTTGAAACGGGTCGTGCTTCGCCCACGGTGCGCGGAAGCACTTACCCCCTAAGCAAGAAAGTTGACACGCATGCTGGAGCAGCTGTACGCGGCGGGGGAGGGCGGGGGAGGGCGTACAGACGCTGTGAATGAATAAACCGCTTGGGGACACCCCCCCAAAACGCGAGATTTCTAACTCACACCTTCTGACACACCCCAAAACCGTTTCTTAGAATGGGTGGTTTGTCGCCCACGGTGCACGGAAGCGCGTACCCCCTGGTCAAGAAAGTTGACACGCATGCTGGAGCAGTTGCACGCGGCGGGGGAGGGCGGGGGAGGGTGCACCGGCGCCGTGCATGAATAAACCGCTTGGGGACACCCCCCCCCACTTTGGGTGCGAGAGTGCCATTTTGCCCCGTGACTTAATTTTGCGCCACCTCTGCGCCCCTCCCTTCGTGTGCGACTTCTACTATGTATTCCACGACTGTAGGCGCCGGTGGCGCGTCGCGGCATGCGCCGTGGGCGCCACACGACCGTTGCCAAGGCCACCTGTCGGAAATGGCCATTTCAAGATTGGCCCCAGCGCGGCCCCCGGACATCCCACGCCCGGCAAACGTCAATGATACGTGTTTGTGCCTCGTAAAACGGGGGTTGGAGCCCCCGAGCGAGGTTGCATGGCGGGTTGCATGAGGCGCAACACAGCCACCCCAAGGGCCCCGATCACTGTCCCCCGGGCACGCGCGCCCCACGTACGCGTAGATAAGCGTCGACATCGACATTTGACTCCGCGTGGGACGCGGAGGGGGCCCCTCGGCGTCCCATGGCTCATAGCTGGCGACCTCATGGCCTGCCCCCACCCACACAGCCCACCCGGATGCCCACATTGAGCAGCACAACCTTGAAAAAGCGCATGCATGCCATGCAAATCGGGGGAGGCACGCGGAGGGGGCGTCCCCGGGGGGTCCCCATGTGTGGCACCGATTATTAGCATGCTAGTGTGGGAAGGGCCTGGTGCTCCTCTACATCAATAGAAGCCTTCGATAATGGGCAACGCAGGGCGACTCACGTGCGTGATGGGCGCCACGAGCGCGGGATCGCGCGGGGACACGGTGCCGATGAACTTGAGGAGGCAGGCCTCGAGCTCTGCCGCGTCAAAGTCGCCGACGACGTCGATTTCGATGTTGGAGGGGTGGAACAGGGAGAGCACGGACTGCGCACGGTGTATGTGTGTGTGTGTCAAAGTGTGTATCAGGTGGTGAAGACAAGGGGGTCGCGGACATGGGTTTGGAGTCGCGGACAAGGGGGTCGCGGAAGCACTTCACCCCCCACCCACCCCCAGGAGGCCGCCACGTGTGGGGGCCGGAATTCGTTTTGCTGTGGTCACGAATTGCGTTGTTGGCCAAGCCAAATTGAAACAACTCGCGGTCGGCCGACCCACCTTCTGCATGCCCTCCAGCGTCAGCGCGTCGATCTCGCTGGGCGAGGGGTCGCGGAAGCGGCGCTCACTCGTGCCAAACATCGCGTTCATGATGCGCTCGGCGGTCGCGCGCTCCAGGCTCTTCTGTACCGAGCGGCCGCTCGATAGGAACATCTGCAGTGGGAGGGAGTGGCGCATGGAAAGACGAGGGGTGAGGGACGGGTCACTCACGCACACCTGCTCGGCGCGCTCCATTGCACACACACACACACTCTTACACACACGCACACACACACACACACCTGCTTGGCGCGGTCCATTGCTGACCCGTCCCACTGAGGCTGCTCCAGCATCAGGTGCACCTGCCCGTCACAGTGATAATTAGTGAGTGAGAGAGTGACCGCGTCAGCATCAGAGTGAGTGAGCAAGTAGGAGAGTGACAGACTCCACCAGCTCAAACGTCAGGCAGAGCCGTGCGTCGCCCCCCCCCCTCCTCCTTAACCCCTTACAGAAAAAGCCGCTACTCTCTATACTTCGGTTTGACGTGCATTGAGAAGCAACCACCCACGCACCCCTCACACGCACCAGCCCAAATGGCAGGCACAGCCCGCGTCGCCCCCCCCCCTTCCATCCCAGCCATCCACACGAAGGAAATCGTATCTCCCTCCACTCTGCATCTTTCGCAGATCGGCCTGCATCGGAAAGCGCCCCCCACCACCACGCATCCCTCACACGCACCAGCTCAAACGGCAGGCACAGCCCCGTGTCGCCCTCGCCCACGGCAAAGTGCACGTCGAAGACGATGTTCTCCTCGTCGGCCTCCAACTGGCAGTCAATCAGGTTGGCGATGCAGAACGACTCAGTCTGCTCGCGCGGCCAGCTGCCAACGGTGCCGACCTGGTGTGTGTGTGTGTGTGTGTGTGTTTCAAGAGGTTTCCTTCCCGACCGGGAAACGAAAAAAAACGTGCCCGTAGGGCGCGGCTCCGATGGTTTTGGGGAGGGTGCGTTCGGGCGAAACGCCGTGATTTATCCGGGAAAAGTGTGAAATCGTGGACTTTTGTCGACTTTTGAAGCAAGTCTTTGGGCTACAGCCCGCCATCCTGACGAAGCCGGGAAACCCTATTCGGGAAAAAATCGAAAGGATGACTGACCCCAAGAAAGCCCCTGGTGTGTGTGTGTGTGTGTGCGTGTGTGTCAGGTTGGCGGTGCAGAGCGACTTGGTCTGCTTGCGCGGCCATCTGCCAACGGTGCCGACCTGGTGTGTGTGCACGTGTGTGTGTGTCTGCGCGCGTGTGTTGTGGGCAGTGACCCCCCCCGTAGCCCGTATACCGCTCGCAGCCAGATTTCCCCAAAAGACTACCCCACAATTGACAGGAGAGCGCGTGGACGGTAACGTTGGAAAGCTCTCAACGAGAGCAGCACAACGGCATGCGTTGCGTCAACACCCGTAGTGCTGATGGTATGAGCGGACAAAGTTGCTCGAGGCGGGAGTACAAAAAATCACTAAAAACCTTCCCAAGGGTCATTCGAGGGGGGGGGGGCTTCGACGGTCCGTCCACCCAGTCGCAACCTCTCCCCTGTCTACTGCCCCACACTTGGGCAATGTGTGGGCTGTGGGGTCTTACCTCGGAGAGCTGCGCGTGCCCACGGCACCACCACCGTCATGCCCGGTAACCAAGCGCACCCATGCGACTATTATGTACAGACTCGCCCTCTGCCAAAGTGTGGGCTGTGGGGTCTTACCTCAGAGAGCGCGCGCGTGCCGACGACCACCGCTCCAAACCCGTCTGGCCCGGTACCCATGCGCTCCGCCGCGCGCCCCCCATTGGCAATCACGCGCATGAGCGCGGCCTTGGGCTCGTTGTCGGTTTTGCGGTAGTTGATGCGGATGCCGTTTGACAGCCTGCGTGTTCAGGGGTTCGGGTTTTAGGGTGAGTATTTTTTTTCGCGTTTAGGGGTTTAGTGGTAGTGATAATGCGGATGCCATTCAGTGATATTGTTTGCAAACAAACAAAAACATGTTGTTTGCTTCGACGGCTTTGGCCGTTGACATCTCGTTGACCGTTTGCCCTCATACATATATATAGAATTTGGATGCTGTTGACGAGCTCCATCTGATGGGATCGTCAGACCATCAAGCGACTCGGGAAATCACGCATTCGTTTGCATTCGTTTAGCCACCAATGGCTAACAGTGGCCGGAAACAAAATCACCGGCCTGCGCTGCGTGATGCAGGGGTGTTGCAGGGGGTGTTGCGACCTGGACAGGGTCGCGCGGTAGAGGGAGCCTGTCCGCCACACCTTCGCTGCGTGATGCCGCTGAACGCGTCCGGCTCCGGCGTCGCGCTCCCTGCCGCGCCCTCCCCGCCCAGCGGCACAAAGCTCGGGCGGCGCTCCTCCGCCATGGCGACGACATCGGCGGGCTCGATGAGGTGGCGGGGCGTGGTCACGTCTTTAACGGGCTCAACCTGCGTGTGTGCGTGTGTGTGTGCGTGTGTGTCGAGGCATCGGATGGAGGTTTCCAAGATACCCAGTGCGATGCGGTGCGAATAGGGCGAGCAAGCCCCAAGGGCAGACTCACCTCGAGGTCGCTCGACGCCATGACCTTGGCGATGTCGTCCGCAGACACGTCGAATCGGATCGCGCCCTCCGGGACCTCGAACTCGTCCAACGCCCTCGCCTGCGCCTCGAGCGCAGCCAGGTCGATCGCGTCCGCATCGAGGTGCCCGTCAGCGCCCAGGCTCGCACGCGCCGGCCCAGAAGCTCCCGCGCCCACCGACTGCCCCTCGGGGTCCACGTACGCGGGCATGCACGCGACTACGCTCGTCGCGCGCGTGGGCCCGAGATGCGCCCATTTGCTCGGGTCGGCTGCGGCCTCGTCGAGCACCTAAGGGGATGGTGTACGGGGGTGACGATGGGAGCTTGGGAGGGTTTTTTGGGGGGGGGGGGCAGGGCACAAACTTTGAAAGGGTTCTGAGCGTTCCGAGCGTGGGAAGGGACAGGGAGAGGGGGCCGGGGGAGCGGGGGGAGCGGGGGGGGGGGGTGACAAGAAAACCTAGAATTGCACGGACACATCAAGTAGGGCCTAGATTGGGGCCTAGCGCAGCACAACCCCCACCTTGCCCTCAGACCCGTAGTCGCTCGCAAACGTGAGCATCGAGCGCACGATCGCGTTCATCTCCTCGAGCGTGATTGTCGCGGCAACCTGCGAAGTTCATATTGATTTGATCAAGTCAGGGGGGCTCATTGTTATGCGCCTGGTATGCGCGGTCAAAGTTGCTGGAGTCGGGGAACAAAATAATTACTAAAAAATCTTCCCAGGGGTCACTGGTGTTGCCCCATGCCGGCATCGTCCTCCGGAGCCCGTAACCCTGTCCCAACCCTGGACTCCAGACCCTACACTCTGAGCAGACAGGCAAATCGGCCATGACGCCCTTCCATATGTAAGGAAGCCTGATTTCAGTCGAACAAGACAAACACCCAACGCCGTACAGGCAGCCTTGGCCCCGCCACCGCCGGCGCACCCGCGTCATCGCGTCGTGCGCGTCCCTGTGCCCCACAACCATGTGGTCGCACGCGAGGCTCCCACCCCACCACCCCACACACCATCTGGGGTCTAATGCGCCCGACGCGATGTACAATCGACCGCCCTCGCAGCAAGGGAGAGTGCGCACCTGCGTCATCGCGTCGTGCGCGTCCCTGTGCCCCATGACCGTGTGGTCGCACGCGAGGCTCTCCATCACAAAGTTTAGCGTGTCGAGCGACGGGATCTTGTTTGCCTGCTCCGCGAGCTGGCTCGAGTCGCGCAGGATGGCCGTGCGGTAGCGCTCAAACTCGCCTGCCGTTTTTGGGGCGAGGTGGGTGGGGGGTGCATTAGCGGCTGGTTTGTTTGGGTTGGATGCGAGCGGGCGAGGGAGCGGGGAGGCTGGTTCGCCTGCTCCGCGAGCTGGCTCGAGTCGCGCAGGATGGCCGTGCGGTAGCACTCAAACTCGCCTGGCGTGTTTGTGTACAGTCTTGTGTTTAATCGGAGAGCTTTTATAGGAGGGCTTAGGGGTTCAGGGTTCGAGACACAAATCAGCAGAGAAGACAAACTGCTGCCACTTTGCTGTCTCTTCGTCTCGTCTACCTCCGACTCATTGAGCATGAGCGAAACAGCTGGAGCAGAAACGCGCGGAGGGTGGGGGTGGTGTGTGTGTGGGGGGGGGGTGGGGGTGCGTTAGCGGCTGGGTTGCTTGGGTTGGATGAGGGCGGGCGAGGGAGCGGGGAGGATGGCCGCGTGATTGCCAGCTCTGCGAGCTGGCTCGAGTCGCGCAGGATGGCCGTGCGGTATCGCTCAGACTCGCCAGACGTTTTGTTGCTGTTATTGTTGCTGTTATTGTTGTTGTTGTTGTTGTTGGGAGGCGTCAGCGGCTGGTTTGTTTGGGTTGGATGAGAGCGGGCGAGGGAGCGGGGAGGCTGGCTGCTTGTTCGCCTGCTCCGCAAGCTGTCACCCAACACACCAGCGCTGTGCTCCAAGTACCCACCCCTCGTGAGCCTACTCCCCTGATCCGGGCGGGAAAATAATGCTTGTGTGCTGATGCCGCGTGTGGGTGTTTGTGTGTGTGTGTGCGCGCGCGCGTGTGTGTGTGTGTGTGTGAGCGTGTGCTCCAAGTACCAACCACTCGTGAGCCCGTGGCGCTGCAGCCGCCGGACCTCCTGCACGCCGATCGCGGTCGCCTCGGCCCAGTCGCGCGGCTCAGCAGTGATCGTGAGCGTCGACACGGCGCATCCCTGGGAACGGGGGGGGGGGGGCAGTTTGGTGGGACTCTGTAGTACAAACCTCCCCATGCAGAAATCCCCCGCGCCTAGTTTGGCATTGGACAAAGAGGTTGCCCCCCCCCCCCCTACCAAGAAAGCCCACCTCGCGCCGCGAGGTGAGGTTGTCGAGGTTGATCGGCCGCAACATACACATATGTTGCATGAACATCCTCCGCCCCCCCCTCTCTTCCCTACCCAATTCCCAACTTACACGGCTCAAGCCGTTGGGGCTCTCCCCAAGAAGACCCCCACTCCTCAAGAAACCCACCTCGCGACCCGAGTTGGAGATGTCAAGGTCGATCGCGATGAACGGTGGGGTGCCCGCCATGTAGCGGCCTTGCAGGCGGAAGCGGAAGACCGAGAGGAGCGTGCGCACCATGAACGCCTGTGTGCGTATATGTGCGTGTGTGCGTGCGTGTGTGTGTGTGGAGGGCAGGGTGCACGCTATGTAGCGGCCTTGTAGGCGGAAGCGGAAGACTGAGAGCAGCGTGCGCACCATGAACACATGCGTGTGTGTGTGTGTGCGTGTGTGTGTGTGTGCGTGTGTGGAGGGCAGGGTGACGCCATGTAGCGGCCTTGCAGGCGGAATTGGAAGACCGAGAGCAGTGTGCGCACCATGAACGCCTGCATGAGTGTGCGTGCGTGTGTGTGTGCGTGTGTGAGTGTGTGTGTGTGTGTGTGTGTGTGTGTGTGTGTGCGTGGAAGGATTACTTGTGATGAGTAACGAGTTCCCGTGGAGAGTGTATATTCACATGCAACCCACTTGGCTCAAAGAAATTGTGAGGGCCAGAACTGGACTTGGGTGTAGGCGGTGGTACTAGGGCTAGAGAGGTAGTCTTCCCAGAGAGCCGATGCTCCTGTTCTTGTAACCCACCTGGCGCAGGTGCTCCATCGTCGTCATCGGGCTGATCGGCAGCTTGCAGAAGATGGAGAGCATGTAGCGCTGCAGCACTAAAACGACCCCCGCCTGAAGTCGCATACGACAAACTATAGCCCCCCCCCTCGTGAAAAGCAGAGGGTGAAACGGCACGGTCAAGCCCACCTGGCGCAGATGCTCCATCGTCGTCATCGGGCTGATCGGGAGCTTGCAGAAGATGGACAGCATGTAGTGGTGAAGCAGCGGGTGGCGGAAGATCTTGACCTCTGCTGGGCGCTCGCCCGCGCGCAGGGGTCCCCAGCCGACCCTGCCGTGTGTGTGTGCAAGTCAGTTACAAAGTGATCAGAGCGCGTGAGGTTTCAAGGGGGGGGGGGGGGTCATGCGTCCCCACACGGCTCTCCCTGGCAAACACGCACACGCACACCACGCAACACGCACGCACACATGTCCACACTGTGTTGCGCGTGTTGCACCCGAACACTCACATGTGGCCGACCGGCGGCCGCACTGGGTGGCGCGCATTGATGCGCAAGTCCACACCGTTCACACACACACACACACACACACACACACACACACACCACACACACGCCCAAGCACTCACATGTGACCGACCGGCGGCCGCACCGGGTGGCGCGCCTTGATGCGCAAGTCCACACCGTTCACACACACACACACACACACACACACACACACCACGCCCAAGCACTCACATGTGACCGACCGGCGGCCGCACCGGGTGGCGCACCTTCATGCGCAAGTCCACACCGTTCACACACACACACACACACACACACACCACACGCGCAAGCACTCACATGTGACCGACCGGCGGCCGCACCGGGTGAGGCGCCTTAATGCGCAAGTCCACACCGTTCACACACACACACACACACACACACACACACACACACACACCACAAGCCCAAGCACTTACATGTGACCGACCGGCGGCCGCACCGGGTGGCGCGCCTTAGTGCGCAAGTCCACACCGTTCACACACACACACACACACCACACGCCCAAGCACTCACATGTGACCGACTGGCGGCCGCGCCGGGAGGCGCGCCTTCATGCGCAAGTCCACACCGTTCACACACACACACACACACCACACACGCCCAAGCACTCACATGTGACCGACCGGCGGACGGACCGGGTGGCGCGCCTTGATGAGCGAGTCCACACCGTTCGAACCCTCAGCCGGCGGCGGCAGCGTTGCCGGCGCGGGCCCATGCTCGTTCGGGTCTAGTGCCTCGAGCGCGCGCACCTCGTCGGTCTGTGTGTTGTATGTGGTGGTGGTGGGGAGTGTGTGCGTGTGTGTGTGTGCGCGTGCGTGAGGGATGCTTGACCTGTGCTCATTGGGTAGTAGAGTGCCTCCAATGTGCACAACTACTAGTCTGTCTTGTAAGGCCTATTCTGTCAAGTTCATAAGCTCTTCGCCAGGGGCTCCCGCCCTGGCGCCGCTCGATGGCGGACAACCGGGACACTGCGCTTGATACTGGGCGGCTGAAAATCTGGAAATTTACCCTGAGCGGCTCTGATGCACAGCGCTACTGGTGAACTTCCTGATGGGGCGAGGCTATGTGGCAGATGGGGCGGTACGATGGAGAGCACGATGCACGATGGCGAGAATTGTGGCGAGCATGCACCCCCTCTCACAACGATTGGAACTCAAGCAGATTGCGGCTCCTAATGGTTTACTGTGCCTAGGTGGAAGAGAGAGACGGATGGCGAGAAATTGAGAAACATGGGAAGCGAGGCACATGCGGCTAGGCTTTGTGAGGAGGTTGCGGCGCAGGGGTTCCCTGCCTCAAGGCGCAGATTATTAGATGGCGACGCGATCGATGCACCAGCCGTGCGGCATGGGGCGAGGCGAGGCCCCACCAGCGGGCGGGCACCATAATGGAGATGGCGGTTAAGAACGGGGAATGAGGCTACAGGGAGAGGATACGGGTTACAGATGCCAAAGGGGACGGCGGAACAAGGATCAGCCATAGGTGTCACGGGGAATGGCTAAAGAACGGGAATGAGGCGGGTGGTACGGGTGCTGGCGCGCATGGAGCGCGGCGCGGCGCATGGAGATCGCATGGCGGCGCCCATGCATGGACGAGATTGCTGGCGGGCATACAGGAGATTGCTGGCGGGCATGGAGGAGATTGCTTGCGGGCATACAGGAGATTGCTTGGCGGGCGTGGAGGAGATTGCTGGCGGGCATGGAGGAGATTGCTGGAGCCAATGGCGGCGGCGGGACTAGTAGTAGAACACAGGCGCACACCAACAATGCGTTGCTGTTACTACCTGGGTGGTATAGGGTGGATCTGGGGGCCCAGTGTCCTGTCTAGGTCCAGTGCGTGCGCGCGTGTGGGGGTTAACCCTCACCCCTACCAGGTAGCCAGCCAGTTTCCCACTGAAACTGAGTTCAAGGTGTCGGGCGCTAGCGCCGACACCGGTCTTGTACATCATTACTGGTGTCACACAGACTGTAATATCCATCATCATCATCATCATCATCATCATCATCATCAGTAGAGTGCCTCTTGTGTGCACAACTACACACACACACACAGACAAATACATGCGCGCACAGACACCGACACACTTGCACACACACACACACACACCTTGATGCTGGCAGCAGGCAGCTTGCCAAACGTCTTCTCAATGAGGGCCCGGACCTCAGACACGTCCCTGTCGAGGTCACCGACCACGTACAGCGTCGCGTTGGCGGGGAAGTACCTAGAAGGCGGAAAGGGCACGTGGCGTCACGCATATTGGTGACACATGGTCACACAAACGAGTGTGTATTTTTTTTTCCACACACAAACACGCACACGCCCACACACTCACCACTTCTACCAGAACTTCTTGAGCGCGGGCGCCGGGCACTGCTTCACCCCCCCCCCTGCCGAGACACACACACACACGCACACACACACACACACACACACGGTCACGCACGCTTACACGCCCCCACCCCACCCCGACACACACGCACACACACACTCACCACTTCTCCCAGAACTTCTTGAGCGCGGGCGCCGGCCACTGCTTGACCTGTTCGGTCTTTCCGATGGGGAATCGGCACCCAAGGTTGTTCTCCTCATGCAGATACTGCAGTCACAAAAGTGTGGGAAAGTGTGAGGAGAGTGTGGGAAGGAAGGAGATGGTGGGGATGAGGGGGTGAGGAATCAGCACCCGAGGTTGTTCTTCTCATCCAGATACTGCAGTCACGCAAGTGTACGAGAAAAGCATAATCAAGTGTGAGGAGGAGAGGGTGGGAAGCGAGGCATATGGTGAGAGTGGTGAAAAGGAGAGTGTGGTAATGCGAGGGTGTGGGAGTGGGGAATCGGCGCCCGAGGTTGTTCTCCTCATCCAGATACTGCAGTCACACAAGTGTGAGGAGGAGAGTGTGGGAAGGAAGGTGTGGAGGAGGAGATTGTGGGGATGCGAGGGTGTGGGGATGCGTGTGTGAGGAATCGACACCCGAGGTTGTTCTCCTCATGCAGATACTACGGGCACACAAGTGTGGAAAAGTGTGAGGAGGAGAGTGTGGGAAGGAAGGTGTGAGGAGGAGGCTGTGGGGATGCGAGGGTGTGAGGAGGAGAGTGTGGGGATGAGGGTATGAGGAGGAGAGTGTGGGAAGCTGCAAGCTGAGGTTCTTGGTATCGACACAAACACACACCTGCAACAAGCTGCAAGCTACAAACGAGGTTGTTGGTATCAACACACACACACACACACACCTGCAGCAGCTGGCAGTCCACGCGGTACTCAATCGTGTTCATCATCTGGGCCTATGCCAGATGACACACACACACACACACGCACACCTGCAGCAGCTGGCAGTCCACGCGGTACTCAATCGTGTTCATCATCTGCGCCTCTGCCAGCACAGCCTTGCGCTCCTTTTCAATGCGGTTCAGCTCGAACTCGGGGCGGAATGCGATGTCCTCCAGGGCCTCCAGAACCTGTGATGTGTTAGGGTCAGGAAGTGTGGGGAGTGTGTGTGTGTGCTTGTGTGCGGTTCAGCTCAAGCTCGGGGCGGAATACGACGACCTTGAGAGCCTTAAGCACCTGCAAAGTGTGCGCGTGTGCGCGTGTGTGTGTGTGTGCGCTAGTGTATGTGTGTATCTGTATGCGTGTATGTGTATGCGTGTGTGCGAGTCCCCTTGAAAACCATTCCCGAAGCCCCAAACATATTGTGACCACACCTGAGGGAGCATCTAGCCGCCAGACATGTTGTTGGTTGGTCACCGGCGCGTGCACGTGGAACGCGGTGTGGTGGACGTCACCTTTTACACCCCCAAGCCCCAAGGCCCAAGCCCCAAGTTGCCAACCCTCAAAACCCTCGACCACACAGCAACCAGGCCGTCAGCGCACGCACCTGAGGGAGCATCTTGCCGCCAGACATGTTTTTGGTGACCGGCGAGTGCACGCGGAACACGGTGTGGTGGACGTCAACTTACCCCCCCAAGCCCCGAGCCATAAGTCCCAAGTCCCACGCCCCACCCCCCAAGCACTCAACCCTCAACCCCAAAGCCAAGCCAAGGCAAGGCGCACGCACCTGAGGGAGCATCTTGCCGCCAGACATGTTGTTGGTCACTGGCGCGTGAACGTGGAACACGGTGTGGTGGAAGTCGGTGTACGCGTTTGCGCGCGCGCCAGACCCCAGCAGGTTCTCGCGGCGCTTCGACCCCAGAAACGTGACGTGCTCGACGAGGTGGGCGATACCCTGCCGTGTGTGTGTGTTTTTGTGCAAGTGTGTGTGTGTGCGTGCGTGTGCGCGTGTGTGTGTGCATGTATGTGTGTGTGCGTGTGTGTGTGTGTATGTGTGTGTGTGGCGGCGCTTTGACCCCAGGAATGTAACGTGCTCGACGAGGTGGGCGATACCCTGTGAGTGCGTGCGTGGATATGGGTTGATGCTGATGTTGCATTGCTTCTGCTTGTTGTTGTTGTTGTTGTTGTTGTTGATGTTGCTGCTGCTGTTATTGTTGCTGCTGCTGCTGCTGCTTTGCGTCTGCTTCTGCTGCTTCTGCTGCTGCTACATGTTGTTGTTGTTGTTGTTGTTGTTGTTGTTGCTGCTGCTCTGCGTCTGCTCTGCGTCTGCTTCTCCTGCTTCTGCTGCTTCTGCTACTTGCTGCTGCTGCTGCTGCTGCTGTTGTTGTTATTGTTGTTGTTGCTGCTTCTGCTGCTTTGCGTCTGCTTCTGCTGCTTCTGCTGCTGCTACTTGTTGTTGCTGTTGTTGCTGTTGTTGCTGCCGCTGCTGCTGCTGTTGATGCTGTTTTTGCTGCTGCCGCTGCTGCTGCTTCTGCCTCTGCTTGTTGCTGTTGTTGCTGCTGCTGCTGCTCCTGTTCCTGCTGCCGCTGCTGTTGTTGCTGCTGCCGCCGCCGCTACCGCCGCCGCTGCTGCCGCTGCTGCTGTCGTCATTGTTTTGTTTTTGTTGTCGCCCAGTTGCACAACCCCCGCGTGCACAACCACACAACACAGAACACCACCACACCGCACGCGCACTTTGGCACGTGTTGTTTGCCCCGCGAAGCCTGCAAGCACCTCCCGAGGCGGGCCTGCACGCGTTTCTTAAACGACCCCACACCGCCTGCACACACTCCACACTCCACACCTGCTCGTCGACACCCTCGTCGACCGAGCCCGCGTGCACCTCGAGGTGGGCCTCAAAGCGCGTCGGTGGGAGCTTGTTGGGAAGGATTACGTAGCTGCACGCATGTGTGAGTGTGTGTGTGTGTGTGTGTCTTGAGTGTCATCTACGCATGTGTGTGTGTGTGTGTGTGTGTGTGTCTTCTGTGAGTGTCATCATCATAGCGACGAGTGGTCCCCCGCTATTGACAGACGCCCGTGTGCAGACCTCTGGAACGACACCGCTATTATCCATGGCTGACGAACGATCTGGAATGGAATATGCGTGTCAAACACCAAGTGTCGATCACCGGGAGTCAAGCACACGACCACCTGCAATATACTATGTGTCAGGATGACGTAGCTGACCGCACGCATGCGTGTGTGTGTGCGTGCGTGTGTGTATTTGCCAGCCACCACAAGCAACCACCACCAGCACCAGCACCAGCACCAGCAGCTCCAGCAGCAGAAGCAGCAGCACTCAGCGCACCACCACCGGCACTACCACATGCACACTGCCGCTGCCGTCGCCGCACGGTGTGTGTGTGTGTGTGTGTGTGTGTGTGTGTGTTCGCCATCGCCACCACAACACACGCACACACTGCCACTGGCGATGCTGCACTGTGGGCTCTACTACTTGCCACTTGCTCTCACTAGAGGCCATTGCCCAGCTGCCCCCCCCCTCCCACACACACAAACACCACACACACACACACACACGCACACGCGTGCCAACGCACACACGCATACACATGCTGCTGCTGCTGCCTGCCACTTGCTCACCGGAAGCCATTGTCCAGCTGCCCCACCACCAACCCCTGCTCGGGCTTCACGTCCAGGTCAAGCAGCGCCTTCACCTCTCCGGTCGACTTCTCCACGCCGGCCTGGTATATGAAGAAGGGGCGCAAAGGCGGGTGAGTGGGCGTGCCATGCTGGTCGCGCAATGTGCCATGGCACAGAATTCCCTCACGATGCGCCCTCGGGTACACGCATGCATGCGTGGCCGTTGCGTGAACATGCATGCGGGCTGGCACCGCCACCCCATGCGTGCGTCGCATGGGGTGTACCACAACAGCACACACAGGCACTCACCAGCGCAGCGCACACGATGACGTGGGTACCGCGGCGTTGCACAGTCACGTGCATCGTGGGGAAGGTAGTGCGCTGCCCGAACGCGGCGCTGTTGCTGCCGCGCAGCGTCGCAGGGCGCCTGCGGACAGAGTGAAGCTTGTGTTCATCCGCTCCCCCACCAACGCATGCGACGTTGATCATATATCAGCTGCATGCTGGCTGAAGTCAAGCACGCCCATGCGCTCAGCACGGGGGCAGTCCAATGGGTGGTGCATGCATGGGGTCAGCAAGCTTTTGCGAGGGCGAGAGCGCCACGCTGCCCCTCCTCCTCCCGGGACTGCGGCATTTGCGAGCCACCATCCATGCATGCATGAAATGCGGGTCGTATGGGGCCTGGTTGCCGCGTGAGCGACGAGCAGGTGGCGGCTTGCATGCCATGCGTCATGCGTGGCCGCCGTGAGATGACCCCTCAAACATCCAGGCCTCACCTGCACGCGGCTCCAATGTGTGCACGACCCAGGCGAGGCGTGGAGCCGCTGGCCTGTGCCCTGACGCCCTGCACGCTGCGTGCTGCCTGCCCTGAGCGCTGCATGGAGGGAGCCACCCTCACAGCTGGCTGCATGCGCGACCCTGTCGCAGGCCTTTGCGAGGCGATGCCTCTCATCGCGGTGGGAATCCCCAGTGTCGCCATCGCTACTGCAATTGGGATACTACTGAAGAGCTAGGTAGACGCTGCGTCTTAAATCCGCACACACCCAGTGCGCGTCTCCTGTGTTGTGTGCAAGGCACGCGATTAATTCTTGAATCAACTGGTTGATGAGGGTTGAGAGTGAGAGCGCATGCATGCATGCAAGCACGAAACACACTCGTCACACCATGCACCATGCACCATGTGCCATGCACCACACCTACAGGCTGCATTACAGCCGCCTGGATACACACACACCTTCGGTCATGCGGCGTTCTCTGCTGCATGTGTTGCCGACTCTGGCTCGCGCATCAGGCGGCGGCGCTGTGATCGCTTGCAATCAGGCGTCGAGGGGCCTGACCCACTTTCCCTCGTGGCTGCCACCCTCCAGCGGCGGCAGGGGCCGTATAGACACGCCCCTGGACACGGCCCTGGCAGGCGTGGCTGAGGTGCCGCCTTACGTGCAGCCCACTGGCGCGCCGCCCACTGAGACCACTACCCTGCCCAATGGCGTGCGCATCATCAGCGAGGCCAGCCCGGTGGGTGGCATGCTAGGGGTTGGGAAGGGGGAGCTCCACTACCATGCGCGATGGGAAGACAGCAACGCAGAAGGCGGCACGGGCATGCGCGTACCATGCGCCATGCAAGCATGCACATGCGCCATCCCCCCCCCCCCCCCCCAAACAACCCCTCCACGTGCAAAGGCATCTGCATTTAGGCGAACCCCCTACATGTGCCACTGTAAGCACAAGCACACATGGTTAAAGGGATATAGATGTGTTGCAGCTCCCACCCCGCGCGGCCAGCCTGGATTACGGCACACACACTCTCGCTATGGCACACACACACACACACACATGCATGCGCACACACGCACACACCTCACCCCAATGGTCGGGCTCCACGTCAACCATGGGCATCTACGCCAACACGAGGCTCGCTCCCCACCACATATATAAACCATCACGAAGCTCGCTCCCCACCACATCAGCATCATACATGCACTCTCCACCCGTCACGTCCCGCACACACACACACACACACACACACACCTCGTGCCTCGTCTTTTTCTAGGGCCCCACCGCGAGCATGGGACTCTACGTCAACGCGGGATCGATCTACGAGACGCCTGCTCTGTCGGGCTCGTCCGCGGTCATGGAGTGCCTCGCATTCAAGAGCACGCAGCACCGCTCTTCGACGCGCATCATGGGCGAGGTGGGTCGCGTTGTGGACACCGTGGCTCTGCCATCAGGCGCACGTAGAAGCATGCATCATCATATCGTAGTAGGAGTCCCTACAGGGCTTTTCCGCGGTCATGGAGTGCCTCGCGTTCAAGCGCACGCGACACCGCTCTTCGACGGGCATCATGGGGGAGGTGGGTTGCGTTGTGGACACCGTGGCTCTGCCACCAAAAGTAGGCGCTGCCATCGGTCGCGACATCAGTCACCTCACTCTCTCACTCCTTCTCAGTGGTTCTCACTCCATCTCACTCCCCAGGTCCCCGTGGCCATTGCAGTGCGCGGTCAGAGTGTCAGTTCACCAATCCCACTCTCTCGCACTCACACTCCCTCTCACTCCCTCTCAATCTTTCTCACTCTCTCACTCGCGGTCACTCACTCCCCAGGTCGAGCGCATCGGCTCGCACATCATGGCAACGCGTCTTGCCAGCAGGTGTTGTTACACCTATCACTCTCTCTCGCACTCGCACTCTCTCTCTCTCACACTCTTTCCCACTCACCCACTCGCGGCCACTCACTCCCCAGGTCGAGCGCATCGGCTCGCACATCATGGAAACGCGTCTTGCCAGCAGGTGTCGTTACACCAGTCACTCTCACTCTCACTCTCACTCTCTCTCTGACACACTCTTTCCCACTCTCACCCACTCGCGGCCACTCACTCCCCAGGTCGAGCGCATCGGCTCGCACATTATGGCAAACGTGTCCCGCGAGCAGATGTATGTACACCAATCAACGCGGTCACACTCTCACATGTTCTCACTCCTACTCACTCACTCACACTCACTCTCACTCCTTCTCACTCTATCTCACTGGTCCTCACTCCCCAGGTGGAGCGCATCGGCTCGTACATCATGGCAAACGCGTCTCGCAGAGTGTCGTTACAATCACACTCCGTCGCACTCCCACTCCCTCTCACTCCTTCTCACTCTCACTCGCTGTCACTCACTCTCAAGGTCAAGCGCATCGGCTCGCACATCAGGGCAAACGCGTCGCGCGAGCAGATGTCAGAGTACACCAATCGACACGGTCACACTCTCTTACATCTTTACTCATCCTCACTCACTCTCACTCTCTCACTCTTCTCACCCTCTCTCACTCGCGGTCACTCACGCCCTCGAGCGCATCGGCTCGCACATCATGGTGAATGCGTCTCGCGAGCAGATGTCTATACACCAATCAATTCGGTCACACTCTCGCGAGAGCTCTCGCTTTCTCACATTGTCTCACGCATCTTCACTCACTCTCACTCTCTCTCACTCGTTCTCATTCCTTCTCACTCCCAAGCTCAAGCGCATCGGCTCTTACATCCTTGCAAGTGCGTTGCGCAGAGTGTCGTTACACCAATCACTCTCTCTCGCACTCTCACTCCCTCTCACTCTTTTTCACTCTCCCCCACTCATTCTCACTCCTCAGGTCGAGCGGATCGGCTTGCACATCATGGCGAACGCGTCTCACGAACAGATGTCGTCATACCAATCACACTCTCCCGCATTATCACTCCCTCTCACTCTTTCTCACTCTCGATCACTCGCGGTCACTCAATGCCGAGGTGGAGCGCATCGGCTCGCACATCATGGCGAACGCGTCTCGCGAGCAGATGTCAAGAGTACAGCAATCAACGCCGTTACACTCTCTCTCACATGTTCTCACTCCTCCTCACTCTCACTTTCTCTCACTCCGTCTCACTCTCCCCCACTCACGGTCACTCACTCCCCAGGTCGAGCGGATCGGCTCTTACATCCTTGCAAGTGTGTCGTGCAGAGTGTCGTTACACCAATCAATCTCTCGCACTCTCACTCCCTCTCACTCCTTCTCACTCTCTCACTCGTTCTCACTCCCCCGGTCGAGCGCATAGACTCTCACATCATGGCAAACGCGTCTTGCCAACAGGTGCCGATACAACAATCAACCCCGTCACACTCTCACATTTTCCCACTCCTACTCACTCACTCTCACTCTCTCACTCATTCTGGCTCCTTCTCACTCCCGAGGTCGAGCGCATCGGCTCTTCCACATCATGGCAAGTGCGTCGCGCACAGTGTCGTCACACCAATCACACTCTCTCACACTCTCACTCCCTCTTCCTGCTTCTCACTCTCCCCCACTCGCGGTCACTCACTCGCCCGAGGGCATCGCCTCGCACATCATGGCGCATCTCGCGAGCAGATGTCAATACACCAATCAACCCGGTCACACTCTCTTTCAATTTTTCTCACTCCTCACTCACTCTCACTTTCTCTCACTCCTTCTCACTCTCTCTCACTCTCCAGGTCGAGCGCATCGGCTCACACATTATGGCAAACGCGTCGCGCGAACAGATGTCAGAGTACACCAATCGACACGGTCACACCTTCTCTTACATGTTCTCACTCCTTCTCACGCGCTCTCACTCACTCTCACTCACTCTCACTCTCCCTCACTCCTTCTCACTCTCCAGGTCGAGCGCATCGGCTCGCACATCATGGCAAACGCGTCTCGCGAGCAGATGTCGTACACAATTGACGCGCTCAAGACGCACACGCCGGCCGCGCTCGAGATCCTTTGCGACTCTGTGCTGAACCCGGTGCTGCTGGAGGAGGAGGTGTGTGTGTGTGCGTGTGTGTGTGTGTGTGCGTGCGTGCGTGTGTGTGTGTATGAGTGTGTGTGTGTGTGTGTGTGCGGTCCATGTGGTGCGCTGGCGATCCTTTGCGACTGTCTGGAACTCGGTGATGCTGGAGGTGTGTGTGTGTGTGTGTGTGTGTGTGAGTGTGTGTGTGCGGTCCTGTGCGACTCTGTGCTGAACTTGGTGCTGCTGGTTGAGGTGTGTGTGTGTGCGTGTGTGTGTAACAGTCGGATAATAAGTTGGCCCGAAAAACAGGCACCTTAATTAAGCTTAATTAAGTTAAGCTAAAACTTAACTCCCAGGGAAAAAATCCTAGCTGAGATCTGACAGTTGGGCATTTTTCTACGCCAGTTGTGGGGCTCAGAACCATGATCGGGAGTTGTCGATGAATTTTTTGTGAGTCGTGGGAATCAATACAAGATTATGTGCGCGCGGTGGACGCCGCGGTAGTCGCCTCTCCGCCGCGGAAAACGCCTCCACCCACTCAGTTGCACTTCAGCACCCTTCTCCTACAATCGCTGAATTCAGCACCCACCACCCAGCACGTGCCCCAGCTACGCCCAAGCGGGCAGCATCATCAGGCGGGCAGCGGCATCACTAGACGCCCACGATCCGGTCGGCCGCCCCGCTTGGGTGCCGCCGCCGCCGCCGCCGCCGCCGCCGCGGGGGCCGGCATCTCAACTGCCTTGCGCCGCATCAGGTTGCCCTTGGACGTGGCCTTGAGCGGTTGCGTCCTCAGAGTCACTTGCTCAGCGAAAGGCTTCAAATCAAGCATGCATATGGCGCGGCTCTGGCTCACTGAGTGCTGTGAGCGCACGATCGCATCGGCCGTCTTCTTCTTGAGGTTGGCGCGATCAGCAACCCCAGGACATGTCTCTACTATGGTTCCCTTGAGGTCTCACTATGTTGCAAAGCATGCCAAGGAGGCATCCAGGGAACGCTCCTGGCCACCTGTGCCGCCCCAACCCACCCACCCACTGCATGGATGCAGATGCCATGCCCCATGCAACCCTGCGCCAAACGAAAGTACATCGTCCCCCCTGCGCATTTCTGAGGCGTTGCAAGTGGTGGGACCTCATGCGGGGGTCCTACGAGCCAGCTGTTGCAGGCGAACCGATTGTGGGGGGACTCCCTCCGATGGCCGACATCGCGACCTCCCGCGCTTCACGGCGACGCATTGGGTTCGTATGGTCCCGCTGGTGCGCTGGCACATCGCGGGGAGGCCAAAGTGCCCCATTCGCGGCCCCCCATACTCGGCGAGCACCTTAATGAGGTCCCCGCAGTCGACACTATACGCGCGGCGCTCCGCGCGTTTAGACCTTAATTACACTTAATTACGCTTAATTTATTAAGCTCTATATATAGACCGCCGAACCTTACGTGCGTGTGTGTGTGTGTGCGTGCGTGTGTGTGTGTGGTGCGTGTTTGGTCCACGTGGTGCGCGGTCCTGTGCGGCGCTGTGCTGAACCTGGTGCTGCTGGATGATGTGTGTGTGTGTGCGTGTGTGCGTGTGTGTGCGTGTGCGTGTGTTGGTGTGGGTGTGGGTTTGGGTGTGGGTGTGCGGTCCATGTGGTGCGCTGGCGATCCTTTGCGACTCTGTGCTGAACCCGGTGCTGCTGGAGGGGAAGGTGCGTGTGTGTGTGTGTGTGTGTGTGTGTGTGTGTGTGTGTGCATGTGCATGTTTGAGTGTGTGTGTGTGTGTGCATGTGTGTGCGGTCCTGTGTGACTCTGTGCTGAACCCGGTGCTGCTGGACGAGGAGGTGTGTGTGTGTGTGTGTGTGTGCGTGTGTGTGTGTGCACGCGTGCGTGTGTGTGTGTGCACGCGTGCGTGCGTGTGCGGTCCTGTGCGACTCTGTGCTGAACCCGGTGCTGCTGGATGAGGAGGTGTGTGTGTGTGTGTGTGTGTGTGCGTGTGTGCGTGTGTGTGCGTGGGTGCATGGGTGTGTGCGCGCGTGTGGTGTGTATGTTGTGTGTGTGGTCGATTTCACAGTTCTTCGGACGCCTTTGATGGCGCAAGTGTGCGTGTGTGTGTGTGTGTATGTATGTGTGCGCGCGTATGCGTGTCTATAGTTTGTGAAGTGGAGTGTTACGGGAGGGCTCAAAGGACGTGTGCCTGACACACACACACACACACACACACGCACACACACACACACAAACAGGTGGAGGACCAGAAGAACCGTCTGCTCGCGCTGCTCGGATCAAAAGACGTGCAGCTGACACACACGCACACACATACACACACACACACACACGCGCACACACACAACACACACAAACAGGTGGACGACCAAAAGAACCGTCTGCTCGCGCTGCTCGGATCAAAAGACGTGCAGCTCACGCTGCTAAATGAAGTGCTCGTGCGCAGCGCTTACTCGGTGCGGCCCTTGGGGTTGAGGGTTGAGGGCCCAAGGTTTTGAGGGGGTTTCAACGCCCTTGCGGTTTTAAGGTACGCCCTGTGGCTCACGCAGGGTGATTGTCCTAGAGCGGGCAAGCCCTAGGGCCACCAACAGCCAGCCATCTCAGTAAGGTGCTCGGGCCATACGCGCCGAGCACGGTCTTATACGCCTTAAGAGGTGTCCCTGACTGTAACACCCATCACCATCAGGGCGAGTCGCCGCCCAGTCTAGGTGCAGCTGGCGCTGCTGAATGAGGGTGCACGGTGAGGCTCTAGGGTTTTTAGTTAGGACCCTTGGGCCTTGGAGGCCTCAAAGCCTTGGATGGCTTTGGGGGTTTTAACGCCCTTGCGGTTTTCAAGGTAACCTGATAGCGGGCTTGCAAGCCCTAGGGCAAGACACCACGCACTAGGTGCAGCTGGCGCTCCTAAACGAGGTCCTCGTCTGCAGCGGAAAGTGTTTGGGGTTGGGGGTTTAGTGTCCGAGGTTTTCACGTTTTCAAGGCCCTTGGGATTGAGGGTTGAGGGTTGGGCGCTCGGGTGGACATTTACGCCTGAAGCCTTTAGCACCCCACCATTACCCACCCCACATACACACACACCTATACACACACACACACACACACCTTGCAGGGTGCGCTCGGGCAGCCACTCATCCCGGACTCCGACCAGCTCACAAAGCTGACCTCTGATTCCCTGCGGCAATTCCTGTCAACCAACTACACAGCGGGTCGCATGGTGTGTTTGTGTTTGTGTGTGTGTGTGTGTGGCAATTCCTGTCGACTAACTACACGCCGGGGCGCATGGTTTGTGGGGGGGGGGGGCATGCGCGTGCGCGTGCGTCAGTGATTTTCTGTTCGGCTGTGCAGAGCCACTTGGCTGTAACAGTAACAGTAACACGGGGTTTCCAGCTAAGCAGGCTACTCTTCTACTAGAGACACCCGCCGATACTTCAGCACACTTGAGTTCTAGAGTACCGCCGGCTCCCGGCCAATTGACTACCGCTCCCGCCGGCTAGACTACCCCAAACAGCGGTCTCTGAGAGACATGTCTGGCAAGGAGCATATAGGAGAGGACCTTCCTCAGGGTCACAGTAGTGGCCTTGTGGCCAGTCAAGCCGGCAGAGCCGACTGGCGCTGACTGGAACGGTCCCCGCCTGGCAGTGCATGGCTGTCCAGCTCTCGTTTGCATGGGGCTCAGCCGGCGCCCCATGCCTCATGCATGGCCAGGTCCCACCTTCCAGGGGTGCATGGACGACAGAGTTGTCATGGAGACTGCCTGAAGACCTTCCAACGCCAGTCACCGGCAGACGAGCGACCCCGAGGATGAGCGCGGTGACGAACGCTGCGATTGGTGAAGCGGATTTACTCTGTGTTGCCTCGGCGGTCGCCACCGCTGAAGCCGTGATGGTAGCCCGCCTCCACGGGCAGCCATCTTGACCAATGTCCAGCATGCATTGACGGGCGCCAGCTCCTCCGCTCGTCGATCAACTCGTCGAGATCGGTGCCGCATGGCGTCCTGCATGGGGGGAGGATAAGGGCCGTCTCCCAGCACGGGCCGCGGCAGCGCCGCGGCTACTCGCCAAGCCATGGCAGCGCCGGGCAAGCCGCTCCTGAAGTGTTCCACTGAGGGGCAGTCTAGCAGGAGCCGGGCCAGTCGTATTTTACCCCGCTCGTCAGCGGCACGGAGATCCTCGTCACCAGCAGCGCCGCATTGCTGGGTCCAGGGCTCGGCGACGAGAACGCGCCTCCGTTAATCGACTTGGCTGTATTCTGGCTTTACTTTGACCTTGAACACAGCTCAACACATTCAGTGGATTGGTAGTCTGACCAGCCCGCCAGATGAAGCTCGTCAAGATCTTTCAATTGACCTATATATGAGGACAAACGGGCAACGAGAGGTCAACGCGGTCAAAGCAAAATCCGGCTTTGGAAGAATTATTTCAACGTCTCGAAAAGGAAATCACTGGTGTGCGTGTGTCAGCGGGGGGGGGGGGGCTACGCAGATGTGTGCGTGGTGCGTGCGGTGTTGTTGTTGTTGTTGTTGTTGTTGTGGATGTTGTTGTCGCTGTGGATGCTGTTGCTTTTCTGGTTGTTTTAGAGAATGTTTTAGAGAAGAGGGTGCGCCAGCGTCCGCAGTCGAGGACACACGTAAACGGGCACGCGCGCACACACACACACACACACACACACAAACACACGCGCACACACACGCACACACACGCACACACACACACGCACACGCACGCAGGTGCTCGCTGCGTCAGGTGTCGAGCACTCCACACTTGTGGCGCTCGCCACGCCGATGCTTGAGCAGGTTTGGGACCCACACAAGTGTGTTTTTACTGCGAGGAATGCTTTGCTGTCCACTGTTTACTTTCACTGCCTGGGTGTGTGGACCCCACACAAGTGTGTTTTCTCATGTTTTTTGGGAGGAATGCTTTGCTGTCCACTGCTTGCTGTCACTGTCTGGGTGGCGTATCGCTATTTGGGGCGTCAAAATGACTAGCATCGACCAAAAATGACCCCCACTGTAAGGTTCAGCAATTGTAGTTAAAACAATTATAGAACACAAGCGCACACCCACCTCCCCGGAGCTTTGCATTTATGTCACTACCGGGGTGGTGTATGGTGCATCTGGAAGTCGAGTTCCCTGTCTAGACGCAATGCGTGCACGCATGTGGGGGTAAACCCTCTCCCCCACCAGGTAGCCTAGCCAGTTTCATTGAAGGTGTCGAGCGCGAGCACCGACCCAGGTCTTATAACTCACTACTGGTGGCGCACAGACTGTAAAATCCACCATCATCAGCAACAGCAGCAGCAGCAGCAGCATTGGGTCAATTATTATGTAGGGGAGCAATCCGCACTCGCCGCCAGGGCAGGTGTGGGGCAGGTGTGGAACGGGTGTGGGGCCCCACACTTTGTTTTAGGAGGGATGCTTTGGGGGGCCCCACCTGGGTAATCCCCTGCCTTGTGTGGCCCACACCTTCCCACACTTGTGTGAATCCCGCACACACTCTCGAATCTCCCCCACACCGCGGGCGCAAGCGTGCCATCCCATAACCTGCCTTGTGTGGCCCACACCCAGTGACTTCCCTTTCGTGATTTTTTTTACAATTCTACAGCATTCTACAGCAATTTGACTGCACTTCTGGCTGTGTGCAGCCAAAAAGGAAATCACGCCCACACCTTCCCACACTTGTGTGAATCCCCCACACTTTTCAGGTGCCCGCAGGCGCGAGCGTACCAGAGCCTCCGTCAAAATACGAGGGAGCGTACTGCCTGCTGCCGGGCGCACACGCGCAGCCCAACCTGCTGCTCGCGTTCGAATACCAGGTGCGTGCGTGTGTGTGTGTGTGCGTGTGTGTGTGCGTACATGCGTGTGTGAGGGGGCACACGTGCAGCCCAACCTGCTGATTGCGTTAACAGATGTGTGTGTGTGTGTGTGTGTGTGTGCGAGGGCGAACTGCCTGCTGCCGGGCGCACACGCGCAGCCCAACCTGCTGCTCGCGTTTGAATACCAGGTGTGTGTGTGTGTGTGCGTGTGTGTGTGTGCGTGTGTGCGTGAGGGTGTGCTGCCTGCTCCCGGGCGCACACGACGAGTTGCGATGACTGTGCTTGTGTACCAAACAACCACACAACCACCAAAGAACCAAGAAGAAAAAAAGCAGGGCGACTGGCGTGACGTGGAGGGCGTGGTTGCAATGACAACCACCAAACAACCACCAAACAACCGCCAACAAACAACCACCAAACAACCAACCGCAGGGCGGCTGGCGTGACGTGGAGGGCGCGGTTGCGATGACCGTGCTCAGTTGATCAAATAACCACAATACAACCACCAGACAACCAGTTGCGATGACTGTACTCATTTCTGCCAAACAACCACCCAGCAACCAACCACCAAACAACCGCCACCAAGCAACCACCAAGCAACCAACTGCAGGGCGGCTGGCGTGACGTGGAGGGCGCGGTTGCAATGATCTCCACCAAACAACCACCAAACAACCCACTGCAGGGTGGCTGGCGTGATGTGGAGGGCGCGGTTGCAATGACAACCAACAAACAACAAACAAACAACCAACAATCTCAGGGCGGCTGGCGTGACGTGGAGGGCGCAGTTGCGATGACCGTGCTCACGTACCTTCTAGGAGGCGGCTCGTCCTTCTCATCCGGCGGCCCCGGCAAGGTACGCCATGCGCCATGCGCCATGTGCCACATTGTTGCAGAAGTCGGAATAACACCCATGGATCTTAAGTTCATTCGCTGAGTGGCCAGCCACATGCGCTAGTAACAGTAACAGTAACACAGGGTTTCCAGCTAGGCAGGCTACTCTTCTACTAGAGACACCCGCCGATGCTCCAGCACACTTAAGTACTAGAGTACCGCCGGCTCCCGGCCAATTGACTACCGCTCCCGCCGGCTAGACTACCCCAAACAGCGGTCTCTGAGAGACATGTCTGGCAAGGAGCATATAGGAGAGGACCTTCCTCAGGGTCACAGTAGTGGCCTTGTGGCCAGTCAAGCCGGCAGAGCCGACTGGCGCTGACTGGAACGGTCCCCGCCTGGCAGTGCATGGCTGTCCAGCTCTCGTTTGCATGGGGCTCAGCCGGCGCCCCATGCCTCATGCATGGCCAGGTCCCACCCTCCAGGGGTGCATGGACGACAGAGTTGTCATGGAGGCTGCCTGAAGACCTTCCAACGCCAGTCACCGGCAGAAGAGCGACCCCGAGGATGAGCACGGTGACGAACGCTGCGATTGGTGCAGCGGATTTACTCTGTGTGCAGTTCATGCGCTAGTACGAGTGGATATTCATATGCACACACACACACACACGCACACGCAGGGCATGCACTCGCGCCTGCACACGCGCGTACTGACTAAGCACGCGCGGGCTGCCGCCCCCCCCCCCCCCCCGCCGACACACACTCCCACACTATCTCTCGCATGCACACACACACACACACACACACACGCGTGCGCGCGCGTGCAGGGCATGCACTCGCGCATGTACACGCGTGTGCTGACTCAGCACGCGTGGGCTGTCCTCCTCCCCCGACACACACTCCCCACACTATCTCTCGCATGCACACACACACACACACACACACACACGTGCGCGCGCGCACAGGGCATGCACTCGCGCCTGTACACGCGCGTGCTGACTCAGCACGCGTGGGCGCACTCGTGCACCGCGTTCAACTCAACGTTCAACGAGTCGGGGCTGGTCGGGATCCAGGCAAGTCTCTTCAAGCTCCAGAGGAGACGCGCAGTGATTTTATTTTTCATTCTTTTCAATTTATTGTTCCACAGCCGGATTTTGCTTTGACCGCGTTGACCATTGACCTCCCGCCGACCATTTGTCCTCATACATAGGTCATTTGAAAGCTCGACACAAGCTCTGTTTGGCAGGCTCAGCAGACTACCAATCCACTTACTGGTTTCAGCTGCGTCTAAGGTCAAAGTACAGTCGGGACACAGCCAAATGGCTGTGTAGAGCCGAAGACGCGTATCACCCCGTGCTGGGGCTGGATGCGCTGTAAGTGGGGGGGGGCAGGGTTTGCTAGCTTCCCCCTTGCTTCCAGGAATCCCTGCACAGCGGTCAACTCAACGTTCAACGAATCGGGTCGGAATCCAAGCGAGTGTGCCAGCTTGGCAAGCTGGTGTCGCTCGTGAGTTGTATCTTAGCTAGCTAGCTAGACCTTGAGCTGTACACCGCGTTCAACGAATTGGAGGTTGTTTGGAACCCAGGCGAGTGTGCCAGCTTGGCAAGCTGGTGTCGCTCGTGGGTTGCATCTTAGCTAGCTAGCTAGACCTTGAGCTGTACACTGTGTTCAACGAATTGGGAGTTGGTTGGAATCCAAGCGAGTGTGACAGCTTGGCAAGCTGGTGTCGCTAGTGGGAGCTGTGGGTAGAACCGTCACGCGGCTCCCTCCACGCTCGACGTAACCCACCCCAACACAGAGAGAGAGAGAGTAAGAGAGACATTCGTTACAGTGCCCACCGCACGGGCAACCTGGATTACGGCTCATGCCTGAGCCAACTAAAGCACACACACCGGCAATTGCTTCAGAAGACGAAAACACACACACACACGCATTCACACACAGACACACACAATCCATTCCATTTCATTCCATCCCATTCCATTCCTTTATGTTCCATAATAACAGCGACATTGTTCCAGAGGTCTGCGCCAGGGCACCTGTCAATAGCGAGTATCCAGTCGTCGCTGTGGCACACACGCACACACGCACACGCACACATACGCACACACACACACACACACACACCTACATACACATGCAGGCGAGCTGCGAGCCCGGCAACGTGGCAGACATGCTCGACGTGATGTGCGGGGAGCTGGAGGCGGTCGCAAGGTAGGATCGGGGCGTTCACAAATTGGTTGTTGGGGTGTGCGCATGCCACAGGGATGTCCTTAGCACCCCCGCAGCCACCGCTGCGGGGGCAAGACGGGAAATTTGGGGGGGGGGACTGCGGTGGCGAAACGCAGGAAATTTTCTCCGAAAAGTGTGGAACTGACAACTTCACACTTTGCCGCCAACAATCGCCTCCTGCGGGGTTCATTCGGCATGTTTCCTCTGATGTTGCGGGGTCAAACAGGACATTCTCGGTTTCCTTAAGGACACCACCAGGCACTGAGTGGCATGCCAGTACTATGCCAGTGTTCTTGCGTTGGACGTTTGGAGCTGGGTTTGGGGCCATGGAGCTGGATGTTCAGTCAAATGGCTCCAGAAATAATTGGAAATCCGGAAAACGAAACCGCTGGCGCATGCCCTTCAACACGCACCGTGTGAATCACAAACATGATGTCTGATGGCAGCCAGGGGTGCAACGTTGACAGCTGGTAGCATTTTACTAGGGTGTGCAAGCTGTGTGCATGCACAGGTCTAATACGTCAACATGGGTGTCAAACAGACTGTAACTCGACCGCATGCACACGCACACGCACACATACACACGCGCACACACACACACGCACACACACAAGCGTGCGGCCGATTCCGTCATCTCCAACACACACACACACACACAAACACACAAACACACACACACGCGCACACACACACACACACACACACACTCACAGGAATGTCGGGGAAGTCGAGCTATCACGCGCCAAGCGCGCGGCCGTGTCCGTTATCTCCAACGCGCTCGAGTCCAAGGCCACGAGCAGCGAGGACATCGGGCGGCAGTTCCTGACGTACGGGCGGCGCATCTCTGGCAGCACGTACGTCGACATGATCCACGCGCTGACCAGCACGCAGCTCTGCTCATTTGTGCGCCGCCTGCTCTCCTCGCGCCCGTCCCTCGCCGGTGAGTGTGCATGTGTGTGTGTTTTGGGTTGGGGGGCTGCTCACACGCACGCGCGCATATGCCTGCGCTCACACGCACACTCACGCGGGTGGGGTAGGTGGGGGGGCTCACAAACACGCACGCACGGACACATGCATGGACACACGCATATGCACGCACACGCACGTGCTTGCACACGCGCGCGCACACACACACACACACACGCAGCGCATACACGCACACATGCACGCTCACGCGCACACGCATACACTCACGCACACACACGCTCACACACACGCGCACGCAGCGCACGGCGACAACGCGGCTGCGGCGAGCTACGACGCGCACACGCGCACATACACACACGCGCGCGCACGCAGCGCACATACACACGCACGCACACACACACACACACACACGCGCGCACACACACACACGAACGCAGCGCACGGCGACAACGCGGCAGCGGCGAGCTATGACGCGCTCCTGCGGCGCTACGGCGACGGCAGCAGCAGTAGCAGCAGCGCGAGCGGGGCACCGGGTTCCGGGGGCAACGGCGCGCCACCTCCGGGGCAACGGCAGTCGGCGGCGGGGCGGCTGCGACAGGCACTCGGGTTTGGGGCGTGGGCGGACGGCAAGTAGAGTAGCCCTACCACACTCCCCATCGCCTGAGGCAACGCCTTGACTTGCGTGGGGATAAGGCGGCACATCAGGCGGCGCCCTTAGGCGCTCCGACCGCCCGAGACCACCCGAGGCGCCGCCTCAGGCGCACCCCTGATAGCCTTAGGCGCCGCCTGAGGCGTCACCCCGACCGCCTACGGTTGAGTGGTGGGTTTTAAAGGTGTTGTGAGTATGCGCCCGGAGGACCCTGGGGCGTGAGTCGGGCCTATGCTACACGTCTAGGGGGACTCTACAAGGAGAGCCAGCAAGGTCACACTCGGAGAGCCCGCAAGGCGACGGAGCGCGCCAGCCTACCAGTAGTTGAGTGGTGAACACCCGTCGTTTTTTGCGGTGGTACCTCGCGGTTTGTGCAGGTACAGGTTTTTACTGCTTGTTTACGCGGACGCTCGCGTTGCACCACCAGAGTCGCGGTGTAGCGGTTTGGGGGCCGCGCGTCCAGGCCGGGCTGGCAGTAGTCGGAGCGTGTAAGGAGCGCGGATCGGAGGGAATGACTCTGGGCGGCATGCACGCAGTAGGCTAACAGTCTGTTCTGCCGAGCAGACTCCCAACGCTTTCGCCACATAGACGCCAACCCCATCCATGACAAGCGAACGGGCACCCGTGGACGGCGAGAGGAGGGAGGCGAGAGAGAGTTTATACGAGAGAATTGTTTACACGTCCTGGTGGTACTTCCAAAACACCCCTGCGGGGACGCCGGGCTCACTGTATGCGTGGGGAGACGGGAAGAGGGTGGAAAAAGGGAAGGCGAAGGGGTGCGCCGCAGGCTCAGGGGTCTCACTTCCGGGGGCACGCTCAATGGCATGCGCTTGTCAACTGTCATTTTTTTTTTTTTTTTTTATGGGCGCACACACTCTAGCAGAGCACCAACCGTCCGGCGTAGCTCACGCCGTGGGGCAGGCCACCTGCAAACTCGGCAACTCAGTATGAAAACAGAGTAGCCGGAGCGGGCGGGGCACGCTGACCCCTCAGCGCAGCGAGCGCCAGCAAGGTTCCTTAAGCGCAATGTGCGCCAGCTGTGGGCCGCTAAGCAAGCGCGCCGCCGTCGCCCACCCGCGGGCGCCCTGGTTAGTAGTCATCCCGTAATGGGCAGCTTCGGGGTCGTGGCTGGCGGTTGCAGCCGCATGCGCTGCGCCTCCCTCAGCTCGGCAGCAGAGAGAGATTGGTTACACGTGCCGGTGGTACTTCCCAAACACCCCCGAGGGGACGCCGGGCTCACTGTATGTGCGGGGAGACGGGAAAGGGATGGAAAAAGGAAAGGCTAAGGGGTTCAGTGCGATCAAGTGAAACGAAAAACCAATAAGGCTCACACGAGTATTGATAAGCATCAACCGCAAGCTTGGAAAAAACAGTGGATATCTGAGCTGAAGCCGTCATGTGAAAGCGAGTTGACGTTTTTTTATGCGTTTTGCTTTTGGTGGGGCTTGTGTGGCACCAATTGAATCAAAGGTCGTGGGTCCGAATCCGCGCGACGGCGCATTACTTTCCTTGCGGTGCAAGCGATGGTGAACCGGGTCAAGACACATCACCAGAGGTGCGCTGCTTGGGCTCTGCTCAGGTGTATTGCTATTGCCGCTGGCGCCTGTGCCGAGCGCATGCCATTGACTCTGGTGCTCACACTGTGTGCTTACTGGTTCACAGCGTTTACAGGACACCGGTCCTGTGCCTCAGTTGGGTCGAGTCTTGCTTTGGTCCTGTGTGGACCAAAACGGCACCCAAACCCAACCAAACCACTTTTGTTTTTCACAGCATGCCTGTATGGAAGCTGCGCTGCACGGTGCGCGCTCGTGCTTCTACTCGACGACGCCGCGGTGGCGAGGGGGTTTCCTGCGTCGAGGAGGGGCTGCACCTGGTGCATGCTCCCCTGGTGGTCGTGGCCCCCAGAGCGCGCGTGCGGCACGATCGGCGTGTCTGCAGCAGCAGCAGCAGCACTCAGCGCACCCCCACTGGCACAGAGGTATCGCTACGGGCTAGTGGGCTGCGATCCATAGCGCTGACTCGGGCCCCGGAGTCACCTTCCATGGGAAGCTTCCTTGAAGCTAGGTGACCATCCACGAGCAGCTGCTAGCTAGCTAGCGAACACAAGCTCATGATAGGGCGCAGGGTCGACGCGGCCCCGCGGCCCAGGCCACAGCCCGTCCTTTGTCACCCACCCCCACTAGCGCCGCCGCCAGCACTCAGAGCAGCCCCACCGCCAGCAGCAGGCCAGCAAGCAGCCGCCGGCACCGCCAGCATTGCCGTCACGGTCGCCTTGCCCGCCCGCCGCCCGCACTCCCGCCACCGCCGCCTCCCACTAGGAGCAACTGATGTTTCCGCGCGACGCCCGCGTCACCCCCACCCCTCCCACCACCGGTTGACACCACCTTCCGGGCGCCACCGCCACCTCCGCCGCCTCCACCAACAGTCACTGTCTCTGCGCCCCCAGCAGTGGCCATGATGCTCGCGGTGGGGTCTAGTGTGGACAGCGCGGCAGCCACACCCTGCTCACTCGCGGCGCTCCCCCCTCCCTTCAAATGGACGTGCTCCACGGCCGGTTGCAACCCGTTGTGGCCGCCGTTGTGGATGCCCTGCGCGTGACGGGGGCGCGTGGCAAACCCAGGGTTTAGACGAGGGTTTGGCGCGTACTGCCCCACCGCCCTCTCCCCATCACTATGCTGCATGCATGCCGCAGACTTGCTGCGGGCGCCAGAGGTTGGTTGTGCCCGCTTGCCCCCCCCCCACCCCACACACACCACCACCACCACTCAGCCCGCCACTGCATGCACGCCCTAGCTCGGCAGTGTCACTGCACGCATGCCCCTAGCTGGGCGGTCTCCAGACCCCACACCTCGTAGTATCCCACAGAGTAGGTGAAGCAGCACACGGTCGTGAGGAAGAGGATGGTGAGCGTAAGGCGCGCCAGACCGTCGCTGTCGACCCACGCCGCCACGGCGGAGCTGAGCGAGGGCCGGGACATGCCCGCTAGGAGGGGGTGTGGGTGGGAGCCGCCTGCGTGCGCAGAGGTGTGCATGCAGGGGATGAGCCATGTGCATGTGGGGTGCATGGGGGGCTCCAGGGCGCACACTTGTGCAGGGGTTCCATCGAGGGCTCTGCGCGCATGCATGGGCAGGTGTGCATGGCCCATGCGCGTGTCCAGGTCTGCTGCTGCCGTGTGCGAGAGAGACAGCCAGGGCGCGTGGTGCAGGGCATGCAGTTGTCACTACACCACCCACGTTCGTGGGGCTCGGCGAGGAGCTCAGGCAGGCGGCGATAGGGAGAGGATGTCGCTGTGGTAGGATGGATGCCAATGACTATAGCACAGCAAAGACTGCACGTATCAGGGTATTCGATATAATTCAGACAAGCTAAGCTTAATATGGATATGCAGACCAGCTGTAGATCGAGGTATTATTTTTAAAACCACGCGTCACACCTCCCCCCCACACCTCTCGATATGACAAGCTCCCATCTGCCACTCCAACCCTCCTCTCGTGCGCATCGGCTGCCCGAAAGCCTTCTCGAGGCCCGTCATCACTGGCATCGGTGCATCGGGCGCCTCATTGTAGCAATCCGTTGTTGCGGCGGAGAATGGCGACGATGCCAGTGGAGCACGCGAGCCAGCCCTCGGACGCAAACCGCTTTGAGTTCCTACCAGGAAAGGCGGTTCTGCCGTTTGAGTGGCGTGCGCTGGGCAGCGCGTTCGCAGGCGATGACAAGGCGGGCTCCTCCTCGCTGGACTCCAAGCTCGCGGGGCGTTGCGGCTTTGTGGTGCGCCAGGGGTTCGACCCAATCGATGGGTCGGCCACCGGGCGTGTGGTGGAGGGGAGCGGCGACATGGGCGTGGCGCTGCGGATGAAGTCGCTCGCTCTCGCACTCACCACTTCCAACCTGGCGATGCGTGCCGGCCTGGACAACCCACTCGACGCTGGCGTTGCGGCCGCGGGTGGTGCGGCCTCCCTCAAGGCCACCGTTGCGAAGCGCCTGGGGCACGGCTCCTACGCCGCCGCGTCGTACGACCTCAAGCAGCGCAAGCCGGAGTTTGGGCTGTGCCTGGCGGGAGACGCGGGGCCCGAGAAGGCGACGCTGTGCCTGACCGCGGACCCGGTGGTACGGTCGCTGAAGATCGCAGCCGCAGTCTCGTTCGCGGGCACCGAGTGGCGGTGAGTTGCATGGGAGCGCATGGGCTAGCGTGCATGGGCGCGCGCATCCCCATGTCGGGGGATGCACACCTCCTTCTCTCCCCCTCCTCAAGCGGCGCAGCCCCCACAGGGAAACCCACCCACCGACTCATATGCACACACGTGTACATATGCACACACTCGTGCCCTCCCCCCCCCTCTCTCGCTCACAGCAACACTGTGTATGACGAGGCACGCGATGTGATCGAGGAGCCAGCAGACGACGGGGGCCGGCACCGGCTGTGGGTGCGGCACGAGGGCCGAGCACGCGACTACATGCACCGCACCGCGCTTGGCTGCGTGCTCGACCTCGGACGCCTCGTAAACTTAGGTAGGTGGCCTGTGCCTCTCCATCAGTGGTTCCGCTGAGGATCTTGGGGAAATGATGGCTTGCCAGACCTCATGGCTCACTCCTCAATCTCAACCCGACAGATGCGCTACTTGTGCATTAAGGGTGTGGAAATGCCAATGTCACCCTTTTCGGGTCGAAATCGCGCAATCTCAACCCGCAATGCCAGCCTGAAGCGGCCAATCTCAACCTGATGATGCAGGTTTGGGGGTTGCGGGTCGGCTTGCGGAAACACTGCTCTCCACCCTGCCTGGTCTGTGCCTGGTGCCTGGTCTGTGCCTGTCCACCCTGCCTTCACCCCTCGACCTTTAATACCCCGCGTCTGCGCAGTTGCTGACGCCGTCGAGTACTGCATCAAGCCGCACCTGCCGCCGCCGCTGCTGCTGATGATGCGGTTACGGTTACATGGCATTCCAGCTAAGACAAGACAACACATGTCCTAGTGCCACCGCCCTGTGAAGGACGATAGCCACCAGCCGGTTACCTGCCGTCTAGACTACCGCTCCCGCCGGCTAGTTTAGACCCAAACAAGTCCCTGCTGATGATGCACACAACGAAAATTTACCCAAACCTTGCCCACTCCATGCCCGAACCATGCCCAATCCCCCGCCCAACAACAATGTCCTTAGCGCCCCCGCAGCCCCCGTCGCGGGGGCAAACCATAAAATTTGGGGGGGGGAACTGCGGGGGCGAAGCGCTGGAATTTCGCTCTGAAAAGTGTGCAATCGATATTGTCCACACTTTTCCGCAAAACCAAACGCTTCCTGCGGGGGCGATTCGGCATGTTCCCTCCGATGTCGCGCGATGTCGCGGGGGCAAAAATGAATTTCTGGGTTTCCGTAAGAACACCACTGCTTCCCAAACCGCCCGGACATCTAAGACTGGATGATTAATGATAGCGGCGTAACCAGTGGTGTCTTTAAGGAATCAGACAATGCTGTGTTTGCCCCCGCTACATAGGAGGTAATACGCCGCATTGCCCCCCGCAACGAGATGAGTTTTGCGGAAAAGTGTGAACAGGTCGATTTTCACAAGTTTTGGAGCGAAAATCGCGCTATGAGCCTCCGCAGTTTCCCCCCAAATTATACGGTTTGTCCCCGCGACAGGGGCTGCGGGGGCGCCAAGGACATCACCGGGCGCAACGGATTACATGTTGTGAGGGGGAGCCGGTAAAAATCGGTAAAGATGGTCAGATGCCGTGGCAATGCCAAGCCATGGCATATTCACAAAGGCCTCGAGAGATTTAAGAGCACGACCCAAACAAAACTGATCCCCACTGCCGCACAGTCGCGGACGCCCTCGACTACTGCACTTCCTGCTGCTGCTGCTGCTGCTGCTGCACAGCACATATCGTACCCAAACCATGCCCAAATCCAAACCATGCCCAAACCCATGCCAACACCATTGATCCTTACTGCAGTGTTTTAATTTCGGCGTTTAGAGTCGGAGTTGGGGAGCCGTGGAGCCGGATTTTCAGTCGAATGGCTCCAGAGAATCAATTGAAATAACTGTACCGTCCATATTGTTTGCCCTCGCGGGGAGGGGGCGGGGCGTCGAAACTTTAGTTGTTTAATGCGATTGCGCGGGTCGTTTTGTCGTTTTCGTCGTTTTGTATATCAATTTATCAGCTTCGAGAGAGGGGGGGGGGCAAAAACGATACTGATTCGCAAAGGCAAACCGCACGGACAGTTGACAAAAACACTGATCCTTGCTGCCGCGCAGTCGTGGACGCCGTCGATTACTGCACTTCCTGCTGCTGCTGCTGCTGCTGCTGCTGCTGCACAACAAATATTGTACCCAAACCTTGACCACGCCATGCCCAAACCCCTGCCCAAACCACCCAAACCACTGACACTTGCTGCACACACACCCCTCACACACACACACACACACACACACACACACACACCACTGCCGTGCAGTCGCGGACGCCGTCGATTACCGCATCGAGCCGCGCCTGCCGCCGCTGCTGTGGGCGATCCCTGGCAGCCAGAAGCTCTACAACCTGCTCATCCCAGCAGAGGACGAGAACCAGGTCCGGGGTCGGCGTGTGGGGGGGGGAGGGGAGGGGAGCGGAGGGGGAGTGGGGGAGGGGGAGGGGTGGGGAGGGGAGGGGGGGGAGACGAGGGGAGAGAAGCTGTGCAACCTGCTCATCCAGCAGAGGACGAGAACCAGTACGGGGACGGCGTGGGGGTGGGGGTGGGGGGGGGAGGGGAGGGGAGACGAGGAGGGGAGACGAAGCTGTGCAATCTGCTGATCCCAGCAGAGGACGAGAACAGGTACAGGAGACGGCGTGCTGTGCACACGCCACGGGGGGGGGGGGGGGGCGGAGATTGGGGATGGGATGTAGGGGGAGGGGTCGTTTGTGAGCTGCGGTGGGCCATCGTCCTGGCGGCAAGAAGCTGTGCAGCCTGCTCATCCCAGCAGAGGACGAGAAACAGGTACGGGGGACGGCGTGGGGGGGGGAGGGAGGGGAGGGAGGGAGGGGAGGGGTGGGGAGGGGAGGGGAGGGAGACGAGGGGAGAGAAGCTGTGCAACGTGCTGCTCCCAGCAGAGGACGAGAACCAGGTACGGGGGACAGCGTGCTGTGCACACGCCAGGGGGGGTATAGTGGAGGGGTGGTTTGTGAGCTGCCCTACTAAAATCCCAACGTCTGATCCGCGCCATGGAATGCGGTCATAACGTCTGAGACGGTCCGGGCGCGCCTCAGGCGATGGTGGGCGCCTGAGGCGGTCGGGGTGGCACCTACGGCGGTTTGGATACCGCCTGAGGCGACGCCTGAGGCGATCAGGGGAGCGCCTCAGGCGGTCGGAGCGCCTGAGGCGCCGCCTGATCCGCGCCATGGAATGGAACGCCTGAGGCGTCGCCTCAGGCGTTGTGAATGTGGTAGGGCTGCTGTGGGCCATCTTCCTGGCGGCAAGCAGCTGTACAACCTGCTTATCCCATCAGACGACGAGAACCTGGTGCGCTCTCCCTCCCTGTCTCGCTCTCGCTCTCGCGCTCTTGCTCTGCCGTTGTCTCGCTATCGCGCTCTCAAGCTCTCAAGCTCTCTCGTTATCTTGCTCGCTCGCGCTCGCTCGCTTGCGCTCTCTCTCACTCTCTCACTCTGTCATTCTCTCTCTCGCTCTCGTGCTCTCGCTCAATCTCTTTCTCCTTCTCCTTCTTGCTCTCGCGCTCCCTCTCTCTCGAGGTCTCTCTCTCTCTCTCTTTCTCTGTTCTCTTTGTTTCTCGCCCTCTTTCTCGCCCTTTCACTCTTGCGCTCTCGCTCTCTCTCTCTCTCTCTGGCACTCCCGCTCTTGCTCTTGCGCTGATACACACACACACACACACACACACACACACACACACACACACAGGTGCGCCACAAGATCCGCGGGTGGGACCTGGACGCGTCACACGAATTTGGGCGCCGCGGGCCGCGCGTTGCACTCATCAAGAGCTTCAAGTGAGTGCAGTAGCAGCAGCAGTAGCAGCAGCAGTAGTAGTAGCAGTAGCAGTAGCAGGAAGGGGGGTTAATGATCAAAAGTATAGGTTTGGAGGCCCATAACTCCCTCAATACTGAGCCCACTGAAAAAAACGAGGCGATCACCAGGAAGCTAATTCCTCCCCCAGCTGATTCCAGAACGGTGTGGTCGCAGGAGCAGTAGCAGTAACTTCACAGTAACATCGGCTTTCCACCAAAGGCTTCCTTCTACTCCTTGTATCACCTCCTAGTAACACGAGTTCGGGCGCCGCGGGCTGCGCGTCGCACTCGTCAAGAGCTTCAAGTGAGTGCAGTAGCAGTAGCAATAGCAGTCGCAGCAGAAGCAGTAGGAACAGCAGTACCAGAAGCAGCAGCAGTAGCAGATGTAGTAGCAACAGCAGTAGCAGAAGCAGGAGCAGGAGCAGAAGCAGTCACTTCACAGTAGCATCAGCTTCCAAGCGAAGACTACCTTCCTACTCCGAGTTCCACCTCCTAGTCACCCGAGTGCGGGCGCCGGGGGCCGCGCGTCGCACACATCAAGAGCTTCAAGTGAGTGCATGATGGTGTAACGTTACACAGTGCATGATGGCCACCAGGGTTTTACGCTGCGCGCGCCATGTGCACTGCAAGGCAGCGGCTAAGGGTTTAGCCAGTCGTTGGCCGTGTCACACACCGTGATCCGGAGAGCACCGCGCGTCGCACTCATCAACAGCTTTAAGTGAGTGCATGATGGTTTTACAGGTTTCACATGTACGCGCCCGGAGGACCCCGGGCCGTGATTTATCAAGGCCCAGACTACACGTCTAGAGGGGGCTCTACTAGGGGAGCCCGCAACGCCACGCACGTGCGTCGTGCATCATGCCCTTCCACATTCCCAACGCCTGAGGCGGCGCCTCGAACGGCGCCTTCACTCGCGCGGATCAGGCATCGCCTTCACTTGCGCGGATCAGGCGGCGCCTCGGGCGCGCCGAGACCGCCGGAGGCGCACCCCCGGCCGCCTGAGGCGGCGTCTCAGGCGCCACCCTTCAGAGGCGCCCACTACCGCTTGAGGTGCACCCCGGCCACCTCCGGCGTTATGACCGCCTTGACTTGTGCGTCTCAGACGTTGAGGCTGTGGTAGGGCCGTACCCCGCCGTACCTCGCCGCCTCGTGCAAGTCACAAGGGCGACTGCGCGTGTGGGTGCCGCAGGCGATGGCGGGAGGGGGGGGGGGGGCTGAACGAGGCCTGCCTTAGCCCCCCAACGCCGGAACCTAAAGGGATGGGGCGTAGGAGTCCTCCCCGTGTTTTCGTCGACACGATGTTCATGCACGCGCCCGGAGGGCCCCGACCCTCCACACAACCTCCACACCACCTCCACACCACCTCCACACTCGCAGGCAAGCATCAATCAGCGGGGCATGGGACTCACACGACCGCGAGGCATCCCTGGAGTACGCGCGGCGCGGCGGGCTGCGCCTGGCGGCGCGGCTGCAGCGCAACAAGGGCGGCGGCGGCGGGTGGGGGCAGCCCTCGCTTGTCATGTCGCTTGAGCCGCTGTCGCTGCTGTGAGCCTCAGCCCAGAACAGGTGGCAGCCCAGCCCAGGTGGCAGCCGGCCCAAGCACTGGCATCCGGCCCAGCAACGGTAGCAGCCGGCCCAGCACAGGTGGCAGCCCAGCACATGTGGCGCGCATGTGCGCGCGTGCGTGGGCCCCTGCCAGCGATGCCCCCTGGGCCCGCGCGGCTGCAGCGCAACGCGGGCGGTCGTGGCGGCTGGGGGCAGCCGTCGCTTGTCATGTCGCTAGAGCCGCTATCGCTGCTTTGAGCTTCAGCCCAGACCAGGTGGCACGTGCGTGCGTGCGTGGGCCCCTGCCAGGGATGCCCCTGGGCCCGCGCGGCTGCAGCGCAACACGGGCGGCGGTGGCGGCTGGGGGCAGCGCTCGCCCATGAGTTTGCTATAGACGCCGTCGCTGCTGTGAGGCGGGATCCGGCCTCTTCAGCGCAGTGCTGGTGCGGGCAGCGGCGGCGATCGGGGGCAGCCCTCCCTGGTGACGCAGCTTGGGCCGCTGCTGTGTCGCTGCCGTCGCGGGCGGGCGACCACGAGTTGTGCGGACGGTCACGAGTGCCGGTCTGATGCGGGGCGCCGCGCAGTGGCGGCGGCAACACGGCCTCCGTTTCTGATGCCCCAGGCGGCGTGCGTGTTTTCAGCGTGGCAGCGTTTCATTGTTGGCCTTTTTCTATGTAATAACTTGCTTACGTGAAGCGGGGTGGTTGTCGCGACGCGTCTCCTGGTCCTGGGAGGCCCGCCCGGGGGCCATCAGACTACATATTGTGACACCCCAGGGGTGCCAGGGGGGACTACATTCCTCAAGTCCCGGCGGGGGAGATGGGGGGGGGGGACGTGTACAGATGGGGTTGAGTGGTGCATGGCATGCCCTCCCATGCCACTCAGGCTGTTCGAGCAAGGCATGGTGGTGCACAAAGAAGCGTGCAGAAAGAAGAAGGCAGGCGAAGGCATGCAGAAGCCTGTGGCGTGTGTGGCAGGTGACATTCTGGAGTGGAGTGGAGTGATCCAAGGCTCACCACTCACGTCATCAGGGGCCTGCACGCGCGCCATTGCCGCCCACCTCCACACTCTCACACTTTTCGGCATTCATCATGTGGAGCGCGGGGGAAACGTGCATTCCCCGTCGGGTACCACATCCCTTCGGCAACTCCTCCTGTCTGTCTGGAAGGCCGCACACGCCGCACAAGCGGTGTCGAGCGCCTCGACAGCCTCCCCCCCCCTCTCCGGCGTGCCGCACGCTCCAGGTGACACCCCCAACGCCTGTCGAGCTGCGCACATAACAACCACCCTCTCTCGCCTCGAGGGACGAGGCAACATCACACAGCCCGCCAGTCCCGCACGCCATCGACGCGCTACCACGCACGCGCGGCGCATCCATCCACCTACGTACCAACCAGCGTGAAAAGTAGCTCTCGATGCTGAAGGTGAGAAATGGTGGCAAACAGGAGAAATGTGTGCTGCCATGCATGCGCATGCATGCGGGCTCCATGATGTGAGGTGGCATGCATGTCCACGCAACCACGCATGGTGCCTTGAAACGAGAGGCATGGGGTCACATGCCAAGGGGGCGGCGCAAAGGAGAGAGTGCAGACTTGAACGCGTGGGAGAGAGGGGATGCGACGAGTTGGAGCACGCGCACAGGGGAGGTGCCACGCTGGGGGGAAGACAGCGCCGTTTGTCCAGACCCCAAAGACGCTGGAGCCGAAGCGCGCCACCTCCCTCACCCCGCCGCCTGCCATCCTACCCCCTGCCGCAGGCGCTGGCTCCAAAGTGGCTCAAGAGCGGGCGGAAGTCGAAGAAGGCCCTGGGCGGCGGCGGCGGCGCTGGCGGCAGCGGCGACGAGGCGTGCAGCGGCGGCAGCGACGTCGCGCTGAGCGCCTGCAGCGACGGCGGCGGCGGCAGCGCACTCACCGGTACCCCGGACGCTGCGCCGCTGGCTGTCCCCGCCTGCCACCGCCGTCACCATGCAGACCTCCCCGCGCCCGCCGGCCTCCCCCAGGTGTGGGTGTGGCGCTACCGTTGGCTCGACCTTTTGGGGGCCTTGTGCCTGCTGTCTCGTAGTCCCGCTGCAGCTTGGGAACTGAGTGTGCCCGCTGGCATTGGATTGTTATGTTAACCCATCTCCCTCCCTCGCCAGGTGGCCACGCCCGCACGCGCGCCGCCCCGCAAGGCGCCCGGCAGTCACGGGCGCAGCCCCAGTCCGGACGGCCACCAGGCCCTCATCGCAGCTGAGCCGGAGTACGACAGAACAGTGCGCGACGATGCGGGTGAGGGGGTGCAGGCTGGCTGAGCAGGTTGGGCAGGCTGGCAGGCTGGCAGGCTGGCAGGCAGGCTGGGTGGGTGAGAGGGTGCTGGGCAGGCAGGCAGGCTGGGTGGGCAGGGTAGACAGGCTGGGTGGAATGACAGGCTGGGTAGGCTGGGTGGGCAGCGAGGCTGGGGGCACCCATGGGTGGGCAGGCAGGCTGAGCTGGCAGGCTGGGTGGACTGGGTGGGCAGGCAGGGTGGGCTGACAGGCAGGCAGGCTGGGTGGGCTGGGTGGCAGCCTGGGTGGGAAGGCTGGCAGGGTGGGAAAGCTGGGTGGCTGGCGGGCTGGGTAGGCTGGGTGGCAGCCTTGGTGGGAAGGCTGGCAGGCTGGGAAGGCTGGCAGGGTGGGAAGGCTGGGTGGCTGGCGGGCTGGGTAGGCTGGGTAGGCTTGCAGGGTGGACTGACAGGCTGGGTAGGCTGGGTCGGCAGCGAGGCTGGGTGGGCAGGCTGGCAGGCTGGCAGGCAGGCTGGGTAGGCTGGGTGGGCAGGCTGGGTGGGCAGGCTGGGTGGGCAGGGTAGACAGGCTGGGTGGGCTGACAGGCTGGGCGGGCAGGCTGTGCTGACACGCTGGCAGGCTGGGCAGGCTGGGCAGGCTGGGCAGGCTGGGCTGGCTGGCAGGCAGGCTGAGCTGGCAGGCTGGGTGGGCTGGGTGGGCAGCGAGGCCGGGTGGGCAGGCTGGCAGGCTGGCAGGCAGGCTGGGTAGGCTGGGTAGGCTGGCAGGCTGGTCAGGCAGGCAGGCTGGCAGGCTGGCAGGCAGGCTGGGTGGGCTGGGCAGACTGGGCATGATGGCAGGCTTGCAGGCAGGCTGGGTAGGCTGGATGTGTGAGTAGGCTGATAGGCTGGGTGGCTGGGTAGGCAGGCTGGACAGGCTGGGTGGGTGGCTGGGTAGGCAGACTGGCAGGCTGGGTGGGCTGGGCAGGCTGGGTGGGCGAGAGGGTGCAGGCAGGCTTGGTGGTTGGATAGGCAGGCTGGGTGGCAGGCTAGACAGGTTGGGTGGGTGAGGATTGCTTTCAGGGTTGATCACTTGAATCTGGTAGAGTCCGTAAACAGGGGGGTGAGGTGGCAGGGAGGCAGGCAGGCAGGCAGGCAGTGAGGACTTGAATCCGACGAAGTCTGTAGTCAGGGGGGTGAGGTGGCAGGCAGTGGAGGCAGGCTGGGGCTTGCGCCCGGTGGAGTCCGTTTGAGTGGGTGAGGGTTGCTTTTAGGGTTGAGGACTTGAATCCGGTAGAGTCCGTAGGCAGGGGGGTGAGGTGCTGGTAGGCAGTGAGAAGGTGAAGGAAGGCTGGGGCTTGCACCCGTTGGAGTCCCGCTTGTGTGGGTGACGATTGCTTTTAGGGTTAAGGACTTGAGTCTGGTAGAGTCCAGAGGTGGCAGGCAGGCAGGCAGGCAGGCAGGCAGGCAGTGAGAAGGTGCAGGCAGGCTGGGGCTTGCGCCCATTGGAGTCCCGCTTCAGTGGGCGACGATTGCTTTTAGGGTTGAGGACTTGAATACGGTTGAGTCCGTAGACAGGGGGGTGAGTAGCTTTAATTTCCATCGTAATGTAATGAAGAGAGAAATTTGGGTTTGTGCATGAAGCTGTAGCTCAAAAGTGTGTACTTCCAGAGCTCTTAACCAGCTCTCTCCCCTTTGTCCTCATCCTGGATTCGTACAAAGAGAAACTCTCGTTTCATTAGCACAGCTTCATCGGGTTCTGCCTTGAGCAGAACCTCGCGGGCGAGCGATACGATCCAAGCAGTCAATCCAACAAATCAGCACAACAGTGCAGTCATCCAGCTCAGCTCCTCAATAAGAGCGAAAGCTGGTACACAAAGGCAGGCAGGCAGGCATAGCAGGGGGGGGGGGATTGCAGGCATGCATCTCTGCAGGGCGGGGTGTGAAGGGGAGATGCGCAGAGGCGGGTGCGTGTGTCCTTCGGACAAGCGCGCACTCGATTGATGACGGACACACAGATCAGATCAACCACGCACGCACTCAGGGAATGCATCCTGGCAGCTTGTTGGCTCAATGATGAACAATGAAGGACGGACAAACGTCCACACACGTACACACACACACATATGCACATACACACACACACACACATGCACACACTCACATGCACACGCACGCACACACATGCACACATGCCACACACACTCATGCACACACACACACGCGCGCACACACACACACACACGCCCCCCCCCCCACACACAGGCGACCCCCACGCACCGACCATCATCTGGGAGGTCCCGCAGCCGGAGCCCGCTCTGATGGCACCCGCCCCGGCAGCGAGCGCCACTCCCTCGTCACCATTCAGCAGGCCGCTGTCGCAGGTGGCGGTCACAGCCACGTTCACACCGCCGGTCAGCCGCTACAGCCACAACCACCACGTACAGCACCGCACCGCCCACGCCCACGGCCCGAACCCGCTGCAGCAAAACCACCAGTGGGAGGCGCAGCAGCAGGCGCAGGCGCAGCAGCAGTCACAGCAGGCGCAGCAGGCGCACGGCGCTTGGGCGCACCCAGAGTCGCCAGCCAGCCCAGCTAGCCCCGTTGGCCCCATGACGGCCGCGATCGCGCGCCGACGCTCGCGTCCGAGCCTCCCGTCCCCTCGACAGCCGCACCACCACCATGCACCGGCATCAGCAGCGGTGGCGGAGCCGGCCGCGCCCCCTGCGACCCTTTCGCCGCCGCCGCTACTGCAGCTGCACCCCATGCAGCCAGGGTACACGGCAGCGCACGCGGCGTACGCGCAGGCGGTGCAGCAGCAGCAACAGCTTGCTGGTGAGCAACAGCAGTACGGCCAGCAGTATGGGCAGCAACACCTGCCGCAGCAACAGCCGCAGCCGCGGTATGCCGTGTACCAGCACGCGCCCCCGCAGCTGGCGCAGCAACAGCAGGCACAGCAGCAACAGCAGCAGCAGCAGCAGCAGCAGCAGGCGCAGCAGGCGCAGCAGGTGCAGCAGGCGCAGCAGCAGCAGCAGGCGCAGCAGGCGCAGCAGCAACAGCAGCAGCAGGCGCAGGCGCAGCACCACCACCACGCACAGCCACGTGCACAGCCTGCTACCCTGCTCGCCACCGTAACCCCGCCTGCTCCAACAACACCGGCATGGTCGCCACAACAGCTGTCAGCGGCCCTGCCGCCATTTCGCGGGGCGCGCCCGATGGGTAGTCACGGCCCAACACAGCCGCAGGCACAGCAGCAGCCAAGCATGCCGCAGGGCATGCCGCTGCTCGCGCAGGGACAGCTCCCGCCGCTGTACAGTCAGCAGCAGCTCCAGCAGCTGCCCGCCAGCTACCCCGCCATGGCTGCGCAGAGCGGGCCAGCTGGCGGTGGACAGGGCACCCAGCCGCAGCCACAGCCGCATGGAGGAGCCATAACCCCGCCGCCACACCTGCTGAGGCAGCAGCAGCAGCACCTGCTGCGGCAGCAGCAGCAGCAGCAGCAGCAGCAGCAGCAGCAGCAGCAGCAGTTGGCGCACCCGCATCCTCCGCAGCCCCACCAGCTGCAGACCGAGCATGGTGGCTGGGCGCCGCCGCCGCAGCAGCAGCCACATCAGGTGCCGCTGCCTGCACTGCCCGGTGCCTGCGCAGTGCCGCCCGTGCCGTTCACGCACCTCACGCTGCCTGCCGTGAGCCAGGGAAGCCTGCACGGCAGCAGCAGCGGCGGCGACGGTGAGGGATCGAGCAACCACAGCTCCTCGCACCGCGGCTCCCGCTACAGCAGCTGGGGCAGCTACAGCAGCGGCGGGAGCAGCAGCAGCAGCGCCCACGGCAGCCGCACGCACAGCCAGGCGGGCTGCACCGCGCATGGGACGGCGGCGGGTGGCGGTCGCTCTTCAAGTGAGGGCGGTGCGTGCTCGTGCGGCAGCAGCACGGCTGGTGGTGGTGGGGCAGCGGCAGCGAGGCTGCGGAGGTGCGGAGGCAGCGGGTGCGAGCTCACGCGCCACGCCAGCGCCTCGTCAGTCGTTTCCATGCGAGTGCCAGGGGAAGGTTGCGCGCGGGATGACGAAGGCGCGCCCCACACGCCCACCACCCCTGCCACTACAGCAGCACCACCTACTGCTGCTCCTGCTTCTGCTGCAATGGCTGGCGCCGCGTTCGGAAGCCCGCAGGCCACGGCTCGCACCTGCTCCCTTAGTGGCAGCGACGGCACTGCCCAGCCGTGCCGATGGGACTCGCCGCTCGCTGTCGCGACGGCTGCGGCCGCGGCCATCAGAGCAGGTGGTGATGGGGGCAGCGGACACGCTTTGGGCAACGACTGCGCGCCTGCGACCCCGCCGCCGGCGCCCCGCGAGCACCGCATGTACGGGGTGCAGCAAGAGCAGAGGCAGCAGCAGCAGCAACAGCAGCAGCAGCAGCAGCAGCAAACGCCGGTGGCGCAGCCGGGCATTCCTCAGATGCTCGCACGCTATGTGCAGGAACGCGCAGGCACGCTGGCCGACGAGCCAGACGTATAACCACAACCGGCGGCGGCGATATGGACAGAAATGGTTAGGGCAACAACAGCGCACTGTTGACTTGTTGGGCGATCCGGGCGGACTGCAGGGCGATCCGGGCGGACTGCACTGCAGGTGGTCCCGAACCCTCGTCCTGTGTCACCCTGCACGCGGGAAGGCAGGTGTACCATGCCCTCTACACACTTCTAACAACTCAGAGAAGGATTCGGTCTGGGCGGGATGAGCGGCTTGTGCGCAACGTGTGTAAGGAAAAAAACAGCAATTGCATTTGTGCAACTTTTTGGTTGTCGGCTGTGTCAGCAGTCGGCTGTGCCAGCGCGTCAACAGTCACGGGTACTGGCTTGCACTACACTAGCGTTGCCTGCCAGGTTGGCGCTTGGGGCTGCTTGACCCACGGACTAATAGGCGTCGGGACCCTGGGTACTACGACAGTCGACTAATTACCCAACTTGAGTTGAACCCTGGCGTGGGGCTTCTTCTTGTGTGTGTGTGTGTGTGTGTGTGTGTGTGTGTTTCGATGGCGGGGATCGATGGGCAACATCGCGCACACGTGGCTGTAACAATGGGCGCCACACAGCAAGGAACCCCAATGCAGCACTCAACACACACATGAATCGCCCCTGTCCAGCACCCTCCGGTCCACCAACTGGTCCAACGCCCACATTACAGCTGCAACGTGTGAGTAACATGTGATGGCCTGGCGGTTTGATTTTGTGGGCAGTGGTGCTCATGGCACGCTGTATGATGGCTCGGCAAACAAGACAAGAAACAACAAGCACAGACAAACAAAAAACGAGCAGCTGCATGCAAAGAGGACAGGACGAAGACGAGTTCAAATTCAAATTCAGAACCGTGTGTAGTATTTATTTGAGGCTTATCACAACGGGGCCACTGCTGGGGAGTAGATGCTCCTCACTGGCTTTTTCTGGGCCTTTTTACGCGGGGGTTGGGCGCTCCTGTTTTGTCCTCAATTCGACCCTGACGACATTCTGCACAGCCGATGCACCTTCCGCGACGGCGTCATTTCTGGGGCCGTCGTTTGGCACGCTAGATGACCCCTCAACCCCCCCACTCTTGGACTACTGCAGCCTCAACGAGCCCACAGCAACCATGGCGGCGCAGAGCTCAACATTGCCCTGTGCCGATTGCCGCCAGTGCTCGAGCTACCATTGTCTTTGTGTGGTCGTCAGAGCCGGGGTTGAGGAAGAGCTGCACCAGAGGAGGGATGGCGCCAGCAGCAGCGATGTCGGCCGCTCGGTCGGCAATCTGAGCGAGGTTGCGCAGCGCTGCTGCTGCGAAGCGCTGCACGTTGGCATGAGAGCCAGGCCCTAGGAGCTGCACCAGTGGAGGGATGGCCCCGGCAGCAGCGATGGTGTTGGCAATGCCAGCATTGGACGATAGGATGCCCAGCGTTTGTGCTGCATTGTGTTGCATGCCATCTGGGCAAAAGCCAGGCAGCAACAGCTCCACCAATTGAGGAATAGCACCAGCAGCAGCGATGGCGACCGCAACCTCATCATCTGCAGCAAGTTGAACCAGTGCCGACGTGGAAGCAGCCAGCACCCGACTCGGAGTGCCACGCCCCAGCAACAGCACGAGTGGAGGGATTGTACCAGCAGCAGCAATGGCGGGTGCACACTTGGCACCCGCAGTGAGCTGCATCAGTGCGAATGCTGCCTGTCGCTGCACAATGGCTGAAGATCGAGATCCCAGGAGCTGCACCAGTGGGGGGATTGCACCAGCAGCAGCGATGGTGACGCATTCTCAGCGATCTCAGCGAGATTGCCAAGTGCCCCTGCAACAGGTTGCTGTACCTCGGCTGGAGAGCCAGGGCCCAGCAGTTGGATCATACGGCATATGCACACACTGCCCCATGGTGGGCAGGCGAGCCTGATCTGCTGCGCGAGAGCCAGGGGGCATGGCCTTCCCCCCTCGCCACTCACATCAGGGGCTAGGCCAATAGGTCGCAATGCACACGTCAGGCGAAGCCACGCGTCACGAGGGCTGTGATGGCCGATGGGAGGCGGCGAGAGTGCCGAGAGTGCCGAGAGAGAGAAGGCGCAGGCGGGGCGAGTGGCGTAGGCAAGCGTCGAAGTCGATCGAAGGCGCTTCGTCGTGCTTGTGGCGTTGGCAGTTGTTGGCAGTTGTTGGACGGATGGCAACGAGTGGGGGAAGTGGGGGGGACACAGTCAGGGGGCACAGGGCCTCTCCTGCAGGAAAGGGCAGGGCAGCTGTGACTGGCCTAGCGCGGCCAGGCCGCGCTAGGCCAATCACAGCTGCCCTGCCCTGCCCTCTCCGTTGGGCCAAACACAACAGCTGTTGCTGCAGTGAAGCAGCTGCTTCAAATCAGCTGTCCTGCATCACTCCGGTGAGCCCCAGGATTCTTCAAAAGCGCGGTTGTGCGATGCATTGATATGCGGGGATATCTCAACGGAGGGCTCATCTCCCCAGCCGAACTGTATTGGACACGTTCTCACGTAATTGCGTCCCTGCATCTTTACACATATACGTGTATGGATGAGGCTCGCATCACGACTGCCCGCCGATGCACTCACACCCGCAGTCGTCAAATCCAGTGAGAGTGTTACAGCCGTTTGTGGTGGGGAACACACCTTCCGCACCTTCCTGCTATTAAGACGTGTGGCAAGTTACATGTGGGAGATGGGATAACCGTCCCGAAAAGGGAGCCAATGTGGGAAGCCAATGTACAGCCAGCGCGGACGCCGGCGTAAAACAACGCGCGTGAATCAGATATGTACGCGTGGATGCCGTGTGAGGATTCATGAGTGTTCATATTAAAACAAGAAATTGACAGTCCGGATCCTAGATTCAAAAAGACGATGATTTATGCTAGCAGTGATACAATACGGGGAGAACACCTGCCCCGCGCCGCGCCTGGGCCTGGCCTCGGCCTCGGCTGCGGTGCGAGCGCACGCAGGCTGCACGCAAACGTGTGGGGCTGTGTAGCGGTGGCGCCCTTAGCCCTCAACACTTCCTTCACTTGGTCGGGTGGCTGTTGGGCGAGCCGAAAATCCACGTGCTCCACCCACCGGCCGGCCGCCGGCTGTCCATCGACGGTGCGCCAACGTGGCCCTGCGCGTGCAATGCGGCACACACGTTGGGGGCACGCCACGCCGGGCGCCATGCTCCGCCATGCAACCCCAGCTCCCACCGCCATGCGAGTCGCTACCTGCGCAGGCGACGCGCACGGCAGCGACTGCACCCGGCACCCTCGCCACATGCCGCGGCGCGCCGGAGGCTATGCACCGCCATGCAACCCCAGCTCCCACGCCGGACGCCATGCACCGCCATGCAAGTTTCCACTTGCGCAGACGACGCGTGCGGCAGCAACTGCACCTGGCACCCTGGCCACACCTGGGAGCACAGCACACCGCAGCACGCCGGATGCCATGCACTGCCATGCAATCCTGACTCCTCCTCTCAGCCATGCGAGTCCCTACCTGCGCAGGCGACGCGCCTCTGGCCATGCCCGAGCAGTCCTGCGCAGCCGGGGTGCTCGTGGTCGTTCCGCTGCCGGCACAGTCCTGTGTGCATGTGTGTGTGTGTGTGTGTTCGCGCGTGTGCATGTGTGTGTGCGCGTGCATGTGCGTGTGCGTGTGAACGTGTGTACGTGTGCGTGCACATGCGTGTGTGTGTGTGTGTGCATGTGTGTATGCGTGTGTGTGTGCGTGTGTGTGTGTGCGTGTGTGTGTGCGTGTGTGTGTGTGTGTGTGTGTGTGTGCGCGCTTGCGTGTGAGTGCGTGTTTGTCAACTTGGCCAAAAGAGAGAGAGGGAGAGAGAGGGAGAGAGAGACAGATAAACATAGAGGGAGAGGGCGAGAGGGAGGTCGCAGGGCAGGCCGTCAACACTAACTGGCTGCTAGGCCCCATGTGGGCGACCCGCAACTGACAGGGTGGGGCCTGTAACTGTAACCTCCCGTCACCCCTAACCACCCGTAAGTCACGGGGCTAGAGCCCCGCCCCCCCCCCCCAGCATGGGGCCCATAACTGCAACTCCCGTAATGTAACCTCCCCGTTACGTTACGAGGCTTACGGGCGCGCCCTCACAAAGTGCCCCACAAAGTGCAACACCTCGTAACTCGAAAAATGTGTGAAACAGTGTGAATTTGCGCCCCACACTGTTGACTGGGCGCGGGGGCCGTTGACTCGGGGTTACGGGAGGGTTACGGGAAAGGTTGCGGGATTGACAGGTTACGGGCCACGCGGTGTGGGGTTACGGGCCCCACCCTGGCAATTGGCGAGGAGGGATGGGATAAGGAGGGGCAGGTAGCTCGGGGTGAGGCAACCACGCCTGAAGGTACGTGTGTGTGTCAAAGGTTTCCTTGGGGTCAGTCATCCTTTCGTTTTTCCCGAAATAGGCTTCACGGTTTCGTCGGGATTTTGGGCTGCAGCCCGAAGAATCGCTTCAAAAAGTGCGGAAATCAACGATTTCACATTTTTTCGCGGGAATTTCGCCTCCGCACGTCGATCTTCCCAAACGTGCCTTCCCCAAACCAGGGATGGGACATACCGCGTATGGGTATGCTAAGTTCGTAAGCTCTTCGCCAGGGGCTCCCGCCCTGGCGCCGCTCGATGGCGGACAACCGGGACAACTGCGCTTGGTACTGGGCGGCTGAAAATCTGGAAATTTACCCTGAGCGGCTGTGACGCACAGCGCTACTGGTGAACTGGTCCTGATAGGGCGAGGCTATGTGGCAGATGGGGCAGCGGTACTATGGAGAGCACGATGCACGGTGGCGAGAATTGCGGCGAGCATGCACCCCCTCTCACAACGATCGGAACTCAAGCAGATTGCGGCTCCTAATGGTTTACTGTGCCTGGATGGAAGAGAGAGACGGATGGCGAGAAATTGAGAAACATGGGAAGAGAGGCACATGCGGCTAGGCTTTGTGAGGAGGTTGCGGCGCAGGGGTTCCCTCCCCCAAGGCGCAGATTATTAGATGGCGACGCGATCGATGCACCAGCCGTGCGGCATGGGGCGAGGCGAGGCCCCACCAGCGGGCGGGCACCATAATGGAGATGGCGGCTAAGAACGGGGAATGCGGCTACCGGGGATGAGGCTACGGGTTATGCATGCCAGGGGACGGCGGACAAGGCTAATGCGTCACGGCGCATGGGTAAAGAACGGGGAATGAGGCTACGGGAGCTGGCGGGCGCGGCGCGCGCACGGCGCGCGCGGCGCATGGGGGTTGCATGGCGGCGCTCTGCGCGTGCATGCATGGAGGAGATTGCTGGCGGGCATGGAGGAGCTTGCTTGAGGGCAAACAGGAGATTGCTCGCGGGCGTGGAGGAGATTGCAGGCGGCAGCATGGAAGCGGATGGCGAGAAATTGAGAAACATGGGAAGCGAGGCACATGCGGCTAGGCTTTGTGAGGAGGTTGTGGCGCAGGGGTTCCCTGCCCCAAGGCGCAGATTATAGATGGCGCAGCAATCAATACACTAGCCGTGCGGCATGGGGCGAGGCGAGGCCCCACCAGCGGGCGGGCACCATAATGGAGATGGCGGTTAACAACGGGGAATGAGGCTACAGGGAGAGGATACGGGTTACAGATGCCAAAGGGGACGGCGGAACAAGGATCAGCCATAGGTGTCACGGGGAATGGCTAAAGAACGGGAATGCGGCGGGTGGTACGGGTGCTGGCGCGCATGGAGCGCGGCGCGGCGCATGGAGATCGCATGGCGGCGCCCATGCATGGACGAGATTGCTGGCGGGCATACAGGAGATTGCTGGCGGGCATGGAGGAGATTGCTTGCGGGCATACAGGAGATTGCTGGCGGGCATGGAGGAGATTGCTGGCGGGCATACAGGAGATTGCTGGCGGGCGTGGAGGAGATTGCTGGCGGGCATGGAGGAGATTGCTGGAGCCAATGGCGGCGGCGGGACTAGTAGTAGAACACAGGCGCACACCAACAATGCGTTGCTGTCACTACCTGGGTGGTATAGGGTGGATCTGGGGCCCAGTGTCCTGTCTAGGTCCAGTGCGTGCGCGCGTGTGGGGGTTTACCCTCACCCCTACCAGGTAGCCAGCCAGTTTCCCACTGAAACTGAGTTTAAGGTGTCGGGCGCTAGCGCCGACACCGGTCTTATACATCATTACTGGTGTCACACAGACTGTAATATCCATCATCATCATCATGGGTATTATACGCCGGATTATTCATTGAGTATTAATACAGTACGCATCGAACGGGCTGATGTGTACGCGATAAATACCGCAAATCGCCAACTCCATTATTTCAGCTTCTGGGCCACTCTGTCTGCTGCTGACGCACCCAGCCTGCATCCCCCACACCCCACAGTCCCCAGTAGACCCCAGGGCCTAGGAGCAGAGGCCCTTTAGGAGGAGGGGGTGGTCATGTCCCCCTCGTAGACTGGCTGCCGCTTGCACCGCTGACGGACTTGCTCCTGATCGACGCCGCGAGCAGAGCGAGGGATTTCTTCTTGCGCTCCTTGTCCTCCTTGATCTTGTCGACCTTCAGCAGCTCCTCCTTGATCACAGACGGGACCTTCTCACATGGCTTGACGCCGAAGCAGGAGCTGCCAGTGAGGTGCGCACGGCAGCGAGTGGCACCGCTGAAGAACACGGCCTTGCAGTGGACGCATTCGACCTTGGGGGTGGCCCTTGAGTCGGCAGCTGGCGTGAGGATTGTGTAGTGGTCGTGCTCAGGCCCACGAGAGGGGGGCATCGTGTCTGGTTATGCAGGCAGGGGCAGGGGGGGCATTTATTTCGAAATTTCCACACCTCCCTGAGGGGCGCTCGCCAAAGGACGCTCAGATTCGAAATTGAATGCTACAGTCGCGTGCGAACCCTTGATCTCTTGGATGGCCCGTGTTCCTCTCTTCAAGGGCTTTCCAGAGAGCCTATTTACATCGAATTCCGTTGAGTATCCAGAGAGTTACAGAGGTTTGTCCCCCCGGATCACCAGGACGCCGTATTTATCGCGTGTATGCAGCCGTACGCATCAAAATGAGGCTCCGGACGTATAGTACCCGTGTGCAACGACCAAAAACAGCGGTATGTCCCATCCCTGCCCCAAACCACCGGGGACGCGCCCTTCGGGCACGCATTTTTTCGTTTCCCGATCGGGAAGGAACCCCCTGGTGTGTGTGTGTGTGTGTGAGTGTGTGTGCGTGTGTGCATGCATTCGTGTGGCACCATTGATGTTCTTGCCTGCGTCGCCGAGCGCCCGCCGGTCGTGAACTTCGACCACCACGAGCTGCCTTCCTGGCGCTTGGACCCGAAGTCCCAGAACGCGACGTCCATCAGGCTGTAGCTGCGGTACACGTCTGTGGGTAGGGCATACGCAGTTTTTTTGTGTGTGTGTTTTTGTGTGTGTGTGTGTGTGTGTGTGCTGCATGGTGTGTGTGTGTGCGTGTAAGTCTACGCGTCACGCACGCATGGACGCCAGACACGCACTTGCTCTCACTACGTGTCCCCCCCCTTGCACCTCTCCCCTCCTTTCTTGGCCCATGCATTGTTCCAGGGGAGGCAGCATGTGGGAGGCACATGCAAGCACTGCAAGCACAAGCGCGGCGTGCTGACACATCAAACAACCCCCAATTCTTTGCACGAGCCCTCCCCTCTGATATCTGATGTCTCTGTGTTGACGTACGTGCCCTTGATATCTCTGTGTGTTGGTGCGTGCTGTCTAAGATGCGCCCACCGGGAAGCCCTAGCGTCCCCGTCATGGTTGTTGTTTGCCCCCCTCCCCCCCCCCTCCTGCAGGCGGGCGCCTGATCCTCACTCACCGTTCGTGTATGGCTTCGGGTCGTTGGCGTTGGCGTTGTCCGAATCAAGCTTGGTAGCGGGAAGCCCGCCTCCGCCCCCACTGCCTGCCATCGGCTGCGCGAAATTATCAAAGGGTGATGGGGCCATCGTACCGAAGCATGTGAGTGCGGATTGGCAGAGTCGAGTCGGCACCCCACCCCTAAACCATGAAAACCCCCAGCCACACGATTCTTGTCTCAGCCACACGATCGCACACACAACAATACGCAGCACAGGATCACACAGCGCTGTATTCACTCACGCATGGCGATGCGAGGGCGCGTGGGTGGACCACCACCCACAGCACTGTGTTCAGGAACCACCATGAACACACATGGGCTCCACCATACAAGAGCACTTTCCTCTGCTGGTGTCCGGCAGCCAGGTTACTACAGGCTCCCATGCAGCCGTACGGCAGCACGGAACAACGGGACCTCCGTCGCGGCAGCTAGCGCCATGCGGAGCACACCCACCATGCGCTGCGCCGTGCCGTGGCATGGCAGCGGGCCCCCCAACAGGAAGCCTGCTGCGCGCGTGTTGGTGGCGGCGCGCGCGGTGAGCGGCAAGACGCAGCAGAGCGAGGCGGAGCGGTTCATCGAGAGCCTGGCGCAGGACGGCGGGCCGGATGATGAGGACGAGGAGGACGGCGAGCAGCTGTCGGCACGGCTGTCGGCTCTGCGGGTGCAGGTGAGGGGTGCGGGGATGCGTCCCTGTTGGTCCATAGGGAGTGTTTGCGTGCGCGTGCGGTCTCACGTCGGCGTGCACCGTACCGCCTCCTGCCTGCTATGGCTCTGATGCAAAAAGGGGGTCAGTATGCCGGATGCCTTGCCCAGTCTCCAAGGAGCCACGCCACGAGAGTCAGCATGAAAATTAGCCAGCGGGATGGGCGACGACGTGGCCGAGACCGTCCCATGCTCCGCGGGGTGTGCTCTTTGCGGAGGAACCGCAACCTGTGATGGCTCGGATGGCTACAAGATGGCTCCGCCCGCTCTCTCCACTGCAATGGATCTGATCGCTCTGATCTCTGCCTGTGCCGCAGGCCTCTGAGCTCACCGCCCAGATCGACGGCCTGTTCTCCGACTGCTTCGTGGGGCTGTCGATTCCGGCGGACGAGGCTGAGGTGGGTCAAGGCGGCGGTTGCGATTGGGGGTTCAAAGAGGGGTTGGGTGCAGTGATGTCCTTGGGTGCAACGATTTCCTGCGCGCCCCCGCAGCCCCCGTAGCCCCCGCTGCGGGGGAAAAAATGGGAAGGAGCTGCGGGGGCGAATCGCGGGAAAAATCGCCTGCGGGGGCAAACAGGACATTCTCGGTTTCCTTAAGGACACCACCGGCTGGGCGGCTGGTTGTTTCCCGAGCTTAGCTGTGCCGTGTGTCTGATGCGCGTGCGCAGCGCACTTCCTCTTCTGACGGTCATGTGCCAGTTGGTTGTCAGTTACCTGACAGCTGCCGGACAGTTGTCTGACGGCTACTTACCAGTTGGTTGCCGCGGCCAACGGCTCCCCCAACAAGCACACTGAAACACACAGCGCTGTTGCCGTGTGTTGGGTGTCAAAGTGCTCCTGCCTCGCACTAGACTGTCTTGCCCACCCGGTCCAGGGGAGTAGACAAGCCCAGTGGGAACCCCACACTTGGTTCCCACCCCCAGCTAGAGGGCGCGTACAGTCCCTGCCAGCCACTGTCGAGCCTTGGCCCGGCTAAGGGGCACAGGCATAACGGGCTAGAGGGGGTGTATGTGACGCGAACGCATAACACAACCGGAGCGCCCATCCCCCGAGATAAAACACAAAACCCCCAAAGGCTGAAGCGAGGCGCATCTACCATCCAGCACAATCCCCCGCTGTGACACACCGCAAAGACATTCTACACACGGTTCTGAGAGCAGAAAACGGACACGCAAGCCCATGGCCACTAGGGCTTGCGTGGGTTCAATGCGTGATGATGGTTTTTACAGTCCTGTGTGACGCACCTACCGGCAGCGTATTTGACTACAGACGGGTGCCTGGCTACTAGTGGTGGGGGGCTAGTGGGTCGGGGCTGGACCTGATGATGATGGATCTTACAGTCTGTGTGACACCAGTAATGATGTATAAGACCGGTGTCGGCGCTAGCGCCCGACACCTTAAACTCAGTTTCAGTGGGAAACTGGCTGGCTACCTGGTAGGGGTGAGGGTAAACCCCCACACGCGCGCACGCACTGGACCTAGACAGGACACTGGGCCCCCAGATCCACCCTATACCACCCAGGTAGTGACAGCAACGCATTGTTGGTGTGCGCCTGTGTTCTACTACTAGTCCCGCCGCCGCCATTGGCTCCAGCAATCTCCTCCATGCCCGCCAGCAATCTCCTCCACGCCCGCCAGCAATCTCCTGTATGCCCGCCAGCAATCTCCTCCATGCCCGCCAGCAATCTCCTGTATGCCCGCCAGCAATCTCGTCCATGCATGGGCGCCGCCATGCGATCTCCATGCGCCGCGCCGCGCTCCATGCGCGCCAGCACCCGTACCACCCGCCTCATTCCCGTTCTTTAGCCATTTCCCGTGACACCTATGGCTGATCCTTGTTCCGCCGTCCCCTTTGGCATCTGTAACCCGTATCCTCTCCCTGTAGCCTCATTCCCCGTTCTTAACCGCCATCTCCATTATGGTGCCCGCCCGCTGGTGGGGCCTCGCCTCGCCCCATGCCGCACGGCTAGTGTATTGATTGCTGCGCCATCTATAATCTGCGCCTTGGGGCAGGGAACCCCTGCGCCACAACCTCCTCACAAAGCCTAGCCGCATGTGCCTCGCTTCCCATGTTTCTCAATTTCTCGCCATCCGCTTCCATGCTGCCGCCTGCAATCTCCTCCACGCCCGCGAGCAATCTCCTCCATGCCCGCCAGCAATCTCCTCCATGCATGCACGCGCAGAGCGCCGCCATGCAACCCCCATGCGCCGCGCGCGCCATGAGTGCGCCGCGCCCGCCAGCTCCCGTAGCCTCATTCCCCGTTCTTTACCCATGCGCCATGACGCATTAGCCTTGTCCGCCGTCCCCTGGCATGCATAACCCGTAGCCTCATCCCCGGTAGCCGCATTCCTCGTTCTTAGCCGCCATCTCCATTATGGTGCCCGCCCGCTGGTGGGGCCTCGCCTCGCCCCATGCCGCACGGCTGGTGCATCGATCGCGTCACCCGGCCCCCAGATCTGACTCCTCCCCATGGGGGCATGGCCGCGGGGCCTACGCCTACACATAATGATGATGATAGTTTTTGCAACCCACTGCCGGCGGTCCCACGTTCGGTTCCAGTGTCCAGCGGGTCTGAAGGGAGCAGGCACGAGGCCCACCAAAAAGGTGAAGCTACAAAAGTAGCCCACGGTAGCGCCTATGACACATACACGATGCCTGCTGTCACAGCTCCCCTCGCGCTTGCGTGGAATTGTCGCAGGCGGAGGCGGGGGCCGCGCTGTCGCGGGTCGCGGCTGCGTCGTCAGAGGAGGCCGAGGGGACGCCGCCAGTGGCGATGCAGGTTAGTGATAGTTGACGACCCCCCTGTATTAAAAATACACTTTTCAACGTTATTTCAGATGCATGGCACGAGAGCTGTGGTTGGACGATTGGGACGTGGGGCGGCTCGTCAGACAGTTTACAGTACTGGCTATCTTATGGTGGTCTTCGATTGTTCAAATTCGAATCCTGGCGGTTACAGCGGGCGGCAAACGTTTGTTTTTTGGGCGAATCTGATTTTGAAAAACAGTTGTTTGCCAAAGGCTAAAATCTCACCCACCCCCCCGGCGGGCCCGATTGGAGTGCCTAGGGTTGCTTATTGCTGTTGTTTTTGTTTTAGGGCTGTAGGGTTGACGTGTGTGATTTTTTTTTTGTGTGTGTGTGTGTGTGGCAGATGCATCGGAGGAGGAGGCGGAGACGGGGGGGCTGTCGCCAGTGGCTATGTCGTGGTGGGCATGTTGTTGCTGCACAGTGACCAGTGATTTCCTTTTCGGCTCTACACAGCCATTTGGCTGTATTCCGGCTATACTTTGACCTTGCACACAGCTCAACCCATGCAGTGGGTTGTTAGTCTGACAAGCCCGCCAGACAGAGCACGTCAACAGCTTTCAAATGACCTATGTGTGAGGACAAACGGTCAACGGTAGGTCAACGGTCAACGCGGTCAAAGCAAAACCCGGCTGTAGAATAATAAATTAAAAATTCTGAAAAGGAAATCATTAACAGTGACGCACCTTACAGGCAGTGTTCTCGACTTTGCTCGGAGTATATCGCCCGAGCACTAACAAGCCACCCCCCCCCTCCCCCACATAATCACGCAACGCATTCTGTGCGCCTTGCGACGGAGGCGCATTTTTGGGCCATGGGGGCGCACGCGCCACGCGCGCATCACACGTACTGAGCTGGCGCACGCGCTGTGCCGCCCTGACTGACAAGCTTCTCCTCCCCCCCCCCCCCACTTACGAACGCAACGCATCTCGTGGGTCGCCTGACCGAGGCGCATTTTTGGGGCATGGGGACGCACGCGCCACGCACACATCACACGGACTGAGCTGGCGCACGCGCTGTGCCGCCCTAATTGACAAGCTTCTCCTCCCCCCCCCACCCCACTAACAAACGCAACGCAGCTCGTGGGTCGCCTGACCGAGGCGCAATTTGGGGAGATGGGGCGCACGCGCCCGGCCGCGCTCAAGGCGCTGCTGGCGGCCAAGGAGGGCGCCGACGCGCCCGGGTGGCAGGCGTTCCAGGCGCAGGTGGGCATGTCTGTTGGTATTCCGGCTGCTGGTAGACCGCCTGTTGGTCCTCTTCGTGTCGGAGTGGCCGTGGTGTGGCAGCTGAACGGTAGCTGCGTGTGGCCAGGGAGGGGCGCCGACGCGCCCGGGTGGCAGGCGTTCTAGGCACAGGTAAGCGTGTCTGTTGGTATTCCGTCTGCTGTTCCACCTGCTGGTAGTCCGCCTGTTGGTATTCTCCCTGTTGGAGTGGCCGTGGTGCGACAGCTTAGCGGCAGCTGCGTGTGGCCAGGCAGGGGCGCCGACCCGCCGGGGTTCCAGGCGCAGGTGGGCATGTCCGTCTGTTGGTATTCTGTCTGTTTGTCTGTTGGTATTCTGCCTGCTGGAGCGACCGTGGTGCGGCAGCTACGCGGTAGCTGCGTGTGGCCAGGGACGGGCGCGGACCTGCCGGGATGGCAGGCGTTCCAGGCGCGGGTGGGCGTGTCTGTCTGTTGGTATTCCGTCTGTCTGTTGGTATACTGCCTGCTGGAGTGGCCGTGGTGCGACAGCTTAGCGGCAGCTGCGTGTGGCCAATGATAGGGGGCTGGAGAGCCTGGCTGGCAGGCGTTCCAGGCGCAGGTGCGCGTGTCTGTTGGTATTCCGCCTGCTGGTAGTCAGCCTGTTGGTATTTGCCTGTTGGAGTGGCCGTGGTGCGGCAGCTAAGCGGGAGCTGCGTGTGGTCAGGGAGGGGCGCCGACCCGCCGGGATGGCTGGCGTTCCAGGCGCAGGTGGGCTTGTCTGTCTGTCTGTTGGTATTCCGTCTGTTTGTCTGTTGGTATTTTGCCTGCCGGAGTGGCCGTGGTGCAACAGCTTAGCGGCAGCTGCGTGTGGCCAATGATAGGGGGCTGGAGAGCCTGGCTGGCAGGCGCTCCAGGCGCAGGTGCGCGTGTCTGTTGGTATTCCGCCTGCTGGTACTCCGCCTCTTGGTATTCTACCTGTTGGAGTGGCCGTGGTGCGGCAGCTAAGCGGTAGCTGCGTGTGGTCATGGAGGGGCGCCAACGCGCCGAGGTGGCAGGCGTTCCAAGCCAAGGTGGGCATGTCTGTCAGTCAGTCAGTCTGTCTGTCTGTCTGTCTGTCTGTCTGTCTGTCTGTCTGTCTGTTGGTATTCTGCCTGCTGGAGTGGCCATGGTGCGGCAGCTGAGCGGTAGCTGCGTGTGGCCAATGATAGGGGGCTGGAGAGCCTGGCTGGCAGGCGTTTCCGAGCAGCTGTGTCGGTTTGCATTCCAGATCAACGAATTGCATTCCCCCCTTGACACGCGGCGCTCAAAAGCGTGGGCGCAGCAGGGCAGTGGCAGCATGACACGCGCACATCCCCTACCAGTGTTTTGTTTCCAGCATTTCGAGCCAGATTTGGGAGCCATGGAGCCGGATTTTCAGTCAAATGGCTCCGAAAAATCAATTGGCGACCCCGAAAACAATATTACTGACCCCAACACACCCGCAGGTTCACATGCTCAAGCTGCAGCGCTCGCGCGTGGAGCGCGAGGCGTCGGAGGTTGCGGCCGCGGTGGGCGAGGCGGAGCGGTCGAATGCGACGCGGGCGGCTGCCAGCGCGCTGCGTGCGGCTGAGGTGGGTTTTGAACCGACTCAATAAGGGTTCATATACTCAAGGATGGCAGGGGTTTTGGGCGTCGGGTTTTGACGGGGTTGTCAAGTTTGTCGGTTCAGGAGTTGGAGGTCGCGGCCGCGGTGGGCGAGGCGGAGCGGTCGAATGCGACGCGGGCGGCCGCCAGCACGCTGGGTGCGGCAGAGGTGACCCCCCCACACACAAACCGGGTTGTTGCACCACATCTTAAAGCTGTCTGAATGGCTTAGTCGGAAGTCGCGCTGCATCGGACGAGGCGGAGATGTCGAATGCGACGCGGGTGGCAGCCAGCGCGCTGCGTGCGGCTGAGGTGACCCCCCCCCTCTTCCCCAGCCCCCCATCTCACCCCCCCACCCCACCCACCGGGTTGTTGCATCACATCTTACAGTTGTCTTAACGGTTTAGTTGTTGGTCGCGGTGGGCGAGGCGAAGCGGTCGAATGCGATGCCGCGGTCCGAAACCCATGCATGGCGGCCTTGAGCTATAGCAACTACATGGACATGGAGATCCCAAGTAGCATCATCATCATCAGTGGTGTCATAAAGGAATCCGAGAATGTGCTGTTTGCCCCCGCAACACTGGAGGGAGCATGCCGAATTTCCCCCGCAGGAGGCGTTTTTTCCCGCGAGAAGTGTGAAAATCGTCGAATTTCACACTTTTTCGGGGCGAGATTTTCGCGATTCGCCCCCGCAGTTTCCCTCTAAATTTCCCGGTTTGCCCCCGCAGCCTCCGCGGCTGAGGCCGAGGCTGCGGGGACTGCGGGGGCGCTAATGACACCACTGATCATCAGTATGTCCCTAGTAACATCTTTGTCAGTATGTTTCGGCCCTCCTCAATACCATGCCCTGAGGGAGCGTCCTGTAAACTGTAAACACCCCCACACACACACCGTCCCACACCTGCACCCCTATCCACAAACCCACCCCCACACAGGTGGTGAGCGATGCCGCGGCACGGAAGCAGCGCGGGGGCGCGGGCGGCGGTGCGCCCACTCGCACCGTCAAGATCGTTCTTATGACTGGGTTTGAGTCGTTCAACGGGGATCTCTACAAGCGTGCGGCAGAGCTGCTGCGGGCGCGTGCCCCTGGGGTGGTGCTCAAGGTGTGTTTTTGAAGGTTGGGATTTGGTTCGTTCATGTGGTTTAGACAGGGGTTCAGGCAGCGTGCATGGCTGGTGCTGACTTTGGTGTGCGTCAGGGTTACAGGCAGTGGTGTCATTAAGGAAACCGAGAATGTGCTGTTTGCCCCCGCAACATTGGAGGGAACATGCCGAACTGCCCCCGCAGTTTCGCCCCAAATTTCCCGGTTTGCCGGAGGCTGCGGGTGCTGCGGGGGCGCCAATGACACCACTGGTTACAGGGTTAAGGTGGTTCAACGGGGATGTATGCAAGCGTGCGTGCGGTTGAGCTGCTGCGGGCGCGCACACCTGGGGTGGTGCTCAAGGGGTGTGTGTGTGTGTGTGTGTGTGCGTGCGTGCCCGTGCGGTGGATCCGCTGTGGGCGTGCGCACCTGGGGTGGTGCTCAATGTATGTGTGTTTGTGTGTGTGTCTGCGTGCCCGTGCGGCGGAGCTGCTGCGGGCGCGCGCGCCCGGGGTGGTGCTCAATGTGTGTGTGTGTGTGTGTGTCTGCGTGCCCGTGCGGTGGAGCTGCTGCGGGTGCGCGCGCCCGGGGTGGTACTCAATGTGTGTGTGTGTGTGTGTGTCTGCGTGCCCGTGCGGCGGAGCTGCTGCGGGTGCGCGCGCCCGGGGTGGTGCTCAAGGAGTGTGTGTGTGTGTGTGTGTGTGTGTGTGTGTGTGTGTGTCTGCGTGCCCGTGCGGCGGAGCTGCTGCGGGCACGCGCACCTGGGGTGGTGCTCAATGTGTGTGTGTGTGTGTGTGTGTGCGCGCGAAGCCTGGGGTGCTGCTGTGTGTTTGTGTGTGTGTGTGTGTGTGCGTGTGCGTGTGTGCGTGTGTTCACAGGGTGGGGAGGTGGGGTGGGTGGGGCGTTCATGAAGTCGAGGCTGCCAAGGCGAGCGCTGCACTGCGAACTGGTCTCTTTCTCTCTCTCCCTGTCTCTGTCTCTCTCTCTCTCTCTGTCACCCTCTCTCTCTCTCTTTCTCTCTTTCTGTGTCTATCTCTCTCTCCCCCCCTCTCTCCCCCTCTCTCCGTCTCTCTCTCTCTCCCACTCTCTCTCTCTCTCACTTTCTCTCATCGACACACTCACCCACATCAATGCCCACGCACAGGTCTTCAGCGACCGCGACATCGTCAATCAGCGTGAGAAGGTCGAGGCCGCGATGTCTTCCTCTCACACACACACAAGCACAAACTTGCACACGCACATGCACGCACACACACACACGCACGCACCCACACCCACACACACTCACATACACGCACACACACGCACGCACACACACACGCACACACACAGGCACACACACACACACAGGCACACACACACACACACACACACACACACGCACAGGTTTTCAGCGACCGCGACATCGTCAACCAGCGTGAGAAGGTGGAGGCCGCGATGGCTGGCGCTGACGTGTTCTTCGGTTCGCTGCTGTTTGACTTTGACCAGGTGTGGGGGGAGTTGTCGAGGTGTGGGGTGTTCCACACTTCCCACCAGCGGTCTCTGGTGCTGTGTGTGTCTCGCTGCCACACCATCCACACCATCCACACCAAACGCAGGTCAAGTGGCTGAAAGCGTGCCCGATGGCCATCCCCGTGCGCACCATGTTTTCCTCGTTTGTTTTAGAAATTCAATTTATTTTCAAACAATTGATTGATTTGCAGGTAAATCCACACCATCCACACCCAATCCACACACCAATCGCAGGTCGAGTGGCTGAAAGCGCGCCCGTCGGCCATCCCAGTGCGCCCCGCTTGATTTTTCTTTCTAGTTTTTTTTTTCTCTTCTTGTTTGTTCTTTCATTTCCTTGATTTATTGCCTATCACATCCACACCATCCACACCACATGTCGAGTGGCTGAAAGCGCGCCTGACGGCCATCTCAGTGCGCACCATGTTCTCCTTGTTTGTTTTAATACTTCACATGAATTTTCAAACAATTGATTTATTTGCAAATTAATTCACACCATCCACACCCAATCACACCCACACCATCCACACCTACACACCAACCGCAGGTCGAGTGGCTGAAGGCGCGCCTGTCAGCCATCCCAGTGCGCATCATTTTCGAGTCGGCGCTGGAGCTGATGTCCTGCACGCAGATTGGCAGCTTCAACATGACACCACAGCCGGGCGGTGGGAAGCAGGGCCCGCCGCCGGTCGTGCAGAAGGTGTGTGTGTGCGTGTGTGTGTGTGTGTGTGTGTGTGTGTGCGTGTGCGTGCGTGTGTGTGTGTGTGCGTGTACGTAAGTTTGCGTGTGAAGGAAATACCAAGGGTGGAGCAGGGCTCGCCGCCGGTCGTGCAGAAGGTGTCGGGAACAGAAACAAAAGTGACAAAATAAGAACAACAGAAAAAAGTCCTCCTCAAAGGTCAGAGGTCCATACCTGTCGTCAACCCTGGAAACCTCTAAGCGTGACGTGGACAAGCGGGTCGGCCCTCTCTCGTTCCTCAATGGTCTCTTCCTATACATCGTTACTGGTGTCACACACAGACTGTGAAATCCATCATTATATCTCAATCGTCACCCCTGACACCCGTCGCGTCACAGGTGCTCTCCCTCTTTGGCTCCAAGCGTGAGGAGGACAAGCTTGTCGGCTATCTCTCGTTCCTCAAGATCGGCCCAAAGCTGCTGAAGGTGCGCGCTGCTGAAGATGTGTACTACAGCTCAGCACGGGCTGGCACACGGGCACACGCGCATGCTCTCTCTTCTGTCTCTATCTCTCTCCTCTCCTCTCCTTCTTTCTCTCTCTCTCTCTCTCCCTATCTCTCTCTCTCTCTCTCCCTCACCTCGCCCTCTCTCTTGCTCAAACCCTCTTTTTCACTTACGGAGCTGCTGAAAGTGCGGGGGACATACACGGGCATTTGCACATGCCCGTGCTGTCACAAACGCACACGTGCACGCTCTCTCCCTCTCTTTCTCTCTCTCTTTGCCCCTCTCCCACTCTTTATTTTTCTCACCCTCAACGTCGCTCTCGCCCACGCCCTCGCCATCGTCCCCACTTTTGCCTGCATTCCCACTGTCACAGCTGTTGCCTGGCAAGAAGGCTGCCGACCTCAAGCGCTGGCTCACTCTCCATCTCACTCTCACTCTCACTCACCCCCTCTCACTCTCACTCACTCTCACTCTTACTCTCACTCTCACTCTCACTCTCACTCTCACTCTCACTCTCACTCTCACTCTCACTCTCACTCTCACTCTCACTCTCATTCTGCCTCACTCTCATTGTCACTCAATTACAGTTCGTGCCTGGGAAGAAGGCTGCTGACCTCAAGCACTGGCTCACAGTGTACGGCTACTGGAACCAGGGAGGTCTCTCGAATGTGAGTGTGACGCCCAGGGTTTGCACCGATGATAGACGTTACAGTCGTGTGCGATGTACCAAGCATGCAGTGTATGCACTGGCTTACTGTGTACGTCTACTGGAGCCATGGAGGCCTCTCGAATGTGAGTGTGACGCCCAGGGTTTGCACCGATATATGATAGGCATTTCAGTCGTGTGTGACGGGCGCACCAAGCATGCAGTGTGTACACTGACTTACTGTGTATGGCTACTGGAGCCAGGGAAGCCTCTCGAATGTGAGTGCAACTCCCGGCCTGTCAGGGCTCCTAGGCTAGCTTCCTGCAGTAGTTCGCCAGCCACGAGCCTCCTAACCAGCCAGCCACGAGCCTCCTGGCCAGCCACGAGCCAGCCACGAGCCTCCTAGCCAGCCACGAGACAGCCATTCACGAGCCTCCCAGCCAGCCACACGCCTCCTACTACTGCAGTGGTTCCACTAGCCAGCCACTAGCCAGCCACGAGTTCCCTACTCTTGTGCTTCCACTAGCCAGCTACCAGCCAGCTACTAGCCAGCTACTAGCCACTAGCCAGCCACCTGTAGGTAGTGCTCGGGCGCAACACGCTGACCAAAGTCGAATACGCCACCTGTTAGGTGCGTCCCTCACCTTTACAAAGGCACTCGCGGCCGAGCACCACGGCGAACCCTCAACCCTTCAAATGCTCAACCCCTATGCACTGCAGGTGGTCTCCATGTTCCTGTACCTTCTGGACGCCTACAACCTGGTCCCGGAGCTCCCACCCCCCGCGCCCCTCATCGAGACCCCTGCGCTCGGGTGCCTCCACCCGGAGTACAAGGGCGGAAAGGGCTACTTTGAAACGCCCGCGCAGGTGTGTGTGTGCGCGTGGGCGCGTGGGCGGCGTGCGGGCGCGTTGGCGGCGCGCGGGCGTTTGAGCGCGTGAGAGGGCGCGTGGGCGCGTGGGTGGGTGCGTGGGCGCGGGCGCGTGGGTGGGCGCGTGGGCGTGGGCGTGGGCGTGGGCGTGGGCGTGGGCGTGGGCGTGGGCGTCGGCGTGGACGTGGGCGTGGGCGTGGGCGTGGGCGTGGGCGTGGGCGTGGGCGTGGGCAGGGCGTGGGCGTGGGCAGGGCGTGGGCGTGGGCGTGGGCGTGGGCGTGGGCGTGGGCGTGGGCGTGGGCGTGGGCGTGGGCGTGGGCGTGGGCGTGGGCGTGCGCGCGTTCAAGGGCTGCAGGGGCTTGCAGGTGCGTGCGTGTGTGTGTGCATGGGCGTGTGCGTGTGTGCGTGTGCGTGCGCAACCCCGGTTTGCCTGTTGTGGCTTTTCTTTTGTTCTGCAACCAGGCACGCGCACACACACACACAGTCAAACACAGTCACACAGTCACACACACACACACACACATGCACGCACACGCACACACACACGCACACACACACACACACGCACACACACACGCACACACACACAGTACATGGCGTGGTACAACCGCGAGGGCCCGCTGCGCAACACCGGCGCGCCTGTTGCGGCTGTACTTCTGTACCGCAAGCACGTCATCACTGAGCAGCCGTACATCGCGCAGCTGGTGGAGCAGGTGTGGGAGAAGTGTGGGTGAAGTGTGAAGAAGTGTGAGAAAGAGTGTGTTGTGGAGGTGTGGGGTTGTTGCGGCCGTAAACACACACACACACACACGCACACACACACACACACACACACAAACACACACACGCACACGCACACACCCCTTCCCGCCCACGTAGATGGAGAGCGAGGGCGTCATCCCAATCCCGATCTTCATCAACGGTGTCGAGGCACATACGGTCGTGCGGGACCTGCTGACCACGACGTACGAGCAGGTGTGTGAGTGTGTGTGTGTGTGTGAGAGTGTGTGTGAGCGTGTGCGTGAGTACGCGACCTGCTGACCACGATGTACGAGCAGGTGTGTGTGTGTGTGCGTGTGTGTGTGTGTGTGTGTGTGTGTGTGTGTGTGTGCGCGTCCGGCTCGACCACAGCCGTCAAATCCTACCGCGGCATATCCCTCCTTCCCGTCCCGGGCAAAGTCTACACCCACGTCCTCCTCACCCGCCTCGGACCACACCTGGATGACTACCTCTCCACCTACCAATTCGGCTTCCGGCCCGGCCGAGGCACCACCGCCCCCATCTTTACCCTACGCCGCCTCCAAGAGGAGTCTCACCACGCCCAAGCCCCTCTTCACGTGGCTTACGTCGACCTCTCCAAGGCTTTTGACCGAGTCAATCACACCGCCCTCTGGCACACCCTCCTCCGTCGAGGCGTACACCCCGACCTCCTCTCCCGCCTCGAGAGCCTCTACTCTGGTGCCACCGCCAGAGTCCGTGTAGGCGGCGCCTACTCTGCCTCCTTTCCCCTCGAAGCTGGAGTCAAGCAAGGCTGCCCCCTCTCCCCCCTCCTCTTCAACATCTTCATCGACACCGTCATCCGATCCCTGATAGCCCAGCTCCCCAACGCA
>VFSX01000107.1:217500-225000 GCA_016618255.1 Chlamydomonas sp. UWO 241 | reverse complement strand
CGCTTCCGTGGCCAAGCGTGGATCAACACACCTAATCTTCCCCTACAGCAGACAAGTAGCTGGCATGGGCTTAGCACGGCGTGAACCCCTCCCACCCACCCACCCCGCCCCCATGGCGCGCGCGCACGCACGCACGCAAGCGGCGGGGCTGGGAGCGCAGCGGAAGCCAGCGAGCCACAATGGCATTCTGAATTGGATGAATTGAATGCTATGGTTTGCAGTGTATGGAAGCAGCCTGGAGGGGTCAATAAAACGTTGGCGAGCTCATGCTCGCCCAGACGAGCTGACGCGCATGGCAGCGTGTTTGCATGCATGCATGCAGCGGGCGCCGGGGCGCAGGCCCCCCGCAGGTGGTATAAGAACCAGTGATGCATTGTGTGAAAGACTGGAGAATGGAATGATCTGCTGCTGAGGCAGGGGGGATCTTGGAGGCGGTCACACTTGAATCAAGCAACACCAGTGCGACCAACCACCTCCGCCTCCTCCTCTCCGCTCCTCCACCACCGCACCTTGCGCGCTTATAGAATCCGATGCTCTATGTGGTTCGCCCTAGGTGTGCGCAAGGCGTGGCGCGGCTCCGCCGAGCCCTCCCACGGTACGCGCACGCCCCGCCAAACGACCCTCCCACGGTACGAAAGTATCCGTGTACCGTGTTTCTGCAACACTGGTGTGTGTGTGTGTGTGTGTGTGTACATGTGTGCGTGTGTAGGGCGTTGGGGCGACTGGTTTTGCAGCGCTGCTCAACGTGCCACGCTCGATGCAGGTGTGTGTGTGTGTGTGTGTGTGTGTGCCGCGCTCAATGCAGGTGAGCTAGACAGGGCCGCTCACACTCACACGCATGCACAAACGCAAGCTTACACGTACGCACATGTGCACGCATATACGCACGCACGCACGCACACGCACCCCCCACCACACACACAGGCACTCCTCAGCCGCCTACGCGACGCGGGCTACGATCTCGGTCCGATTGCGTCAGACGCTTCGGCTGTCCCTACCGTTGATGGCGAGGCTCTTGTCAAGGGCCTGCAGATGCAGGAGGACCAGCGCGCAATCTCGGGTGTGTGGAGTGGGGGCTGGGCGTGTGTGCTCGTGTGTGTGTGTGTGTGTGTGTGTATGTGTTTGTGGTCCTGCTCTTGAGAAGGGCAGATGCAGGACCAGCGCGCGATCGCGCCGAGCGCGTTACCGCGATGCAGGAGCCTACAACGCGCGTGCACTCTCTCGTAATTTTGTTCTCACACATGCATGCGCGGTTTCTCCACTCTCCCTGTCTCTCCCTCTCTCTCCCTCTCTCTCCCTCTCTCTCTCCCTCGCTCTCCCTCCCTCTCCCTCGCTCTCCCTCCCTCTCCCTCGCTCTCCCTCGCTCTCCCTCGCTCTCCCTCGCTCTCCCTCGCTCTCCCGCTCTCCCTCGCTCTCCCTCGCTCTCCCTCGCTCTCCCTCGCTCTCCCTCGCTCTCCCTCGCTCTCCCTCGCTCTCCCTCTCTCTCCATCTCTCTCCCTCGCTCTCCCTCGCTCTCCCTCGCTCTTCCCCTCTCTTCCTCTCTCTCCTTCTCTCTCGCTCTCTCCTTCTCTCTCCCCCTCTTTCCCTCTCTCTCCCTCTCCCTCTCTCCCTGCGTCTCCCTCTCCCTCTCTCCCTGCGTCTCCCTTTCCCTCCCCCTCTCTCCCTCCCTCTCCCTCCCTCCCTCCCTCCCCTTCTCTGTCCCTCTCTCTCCCTCCCTCTCTCTCTATCTCTTGCTCTTGCTCTCGCTCTCGCTCTCTTCATCTCTCTCCCTCCCTCTCCCTGCCTCTCCCTCCCTCTCCCTCCCTCTCCCTCCCTCTCCTCCCTTCTCCCTCTCCTCTCCCTCCCCCCCCCCCTCCCCTCCCCTCCCTCTCTCATCGTCTCTCTCTCTCTCCTCCCTTTCCCTCCTCCCTCTCCATCCTCCCTCCTCCCTCCCTCCCCCTCCTCCCTCCCTCCGCCTCCCTCCCTCCCTCCCTCCCTCCTCCCTCCCCTCCCTCCCTCCCTCCCTCCCTCCCTCCCCCCTCCCTCCCTCCCTCCCTCCCTCCCTCCCTCAGCCCCTCTCTCTCCCCCTCACTTCCTCTTGCACGCACGCACACACGAACGCCCCCTCGCATACACGGCCACACGCACGCGCTGACCCCCTCCGACACACACACACCATGACCACAGAGGGAGCCAAGGGCATCGAGCGCAGGGGCGTCGGCAGCGCTGCGGAGAGCGGACTGCACGCGCAAGCGGCAGATGTCTCGCCAAAGCAGCTCAAGGTGCGTGTAATGTTCAGCGTTTTCCTTTTAGCTATCTCAGTGTTTAGGGCGTAGGATTCAGGCTTTGGGTATGTGTGTGTGTGAGGGCCAGCACAGAAATGTCGCTGAGGCAGCTCAAGGTGCGACTGATGCTCAGCGTTTTGCTTCAAGGTATCTCAGGGTTCGGGCTTAGGATTTAGGGTTAAGGTGTGTGGGGGTGTCTGAGGGCCAGCACAGAAGTGTCGCTGAGGCAGCTCAAGGTGCGTCTGATGCTCAGCGTTTTGCTCCTAGGTATCTCACTGTTTGGGGCTTAGGATTTAGGGTTTGGGTGTGTGTGTGTGGGGGGGGGAGGGCCAGCACAGATGTGTCGCCGAGGAAGCTCAAGGTGCGTCTGATGCTCAGCGTTTTGCTCCTAGGTATCTCACTGTTTGGGGCTTAGGATTTAGGGTTTGGGTGTGTGTGTGGGGGGGGGGAGGGCCAGCACAGATGTGTCGCCGAGGAAGCTCAAGGTGCGTCTGATGTTCAGCGTTTTGCTTATAGGTATGTCAGTGTTTGGGGCTGAGGAGTCACGGCTTGGGTGGGTGTGGGTGTGGGTGTGTGAGGGCCGGCACAGATGTATCACCGAGGCAGCTCCAGGTGCGTGTGATGTTCAGCGTTTTACTTGAAGATTTTCAGGGTTTGGAGCTTAGGATTTAGGGTTTGGGTGTGTGTGTGTGTGTGTGAGGACCGGCACATAATTGTCGCCGGGGCGGCTCAAGGGGTGCGTCTGATGCTCAGCGTTTTGCTTCTAGGTATCTCAGGGTTTGGGGCTTGGGATTTAGGGTTAGGGTGTGTGTGTGTGTGTAAGGGCCACCACAGAAGTGTCGCCGAGGCAGCTCAAGGTGCGTGTGATGTTCAGCATTTTAAAACGCTGAGCGCTGAAGTAAATGCTTCAAGGCTTCAGGTTTTGAGGTTTGGGTTTACGGGTTCGGGTTCGGGTGAGGGTCGGGCAGTGATTTCTTTTTCAGGATATACAATTAATTATTCCACAGCCGGATTTTGCTTTGACTGCGTTGACCGTTGACCTCCGGTTTACACTTATGTCATTTAAGCTGTTGACGTGCCCTGTCCGGCGGGCTTGTCAGACTAACAATCCACTGGATGGGCTGAGCTGTGTGAAAGGTCAAAATACAGCTGAAGTACAGGCAAATGGCTGTGTAGAGCCAAAAAGGAAATCACTGGGGTCGGGTGAGGGTCACCACGGGTCCCACCCGACCACCTCCCCACCACCTTCCCGCCACCTTCCCACCACCTTCCCACCACCTTCCCAGGAGTGGCTCACCTACCCAGAGACGTGGGGCCCGACCGAGTGGGGTCCCATCCCGTAAATTCCCACCACCTTCCCACCACCTTCCCACCACCTTCCCGCCACCTTCCCGCCACCTTCCCGCCACCTTCCCACCACCTTCCCACCACCTTGCAAGGAGTGGCTCACCTATCCAGAGACGTGGGGCCCGACCGAGTGGTTTCCCATCCCGTTCCTGCCCGCCGCCTTCCCACCATCTTCCCACCATCTTCCCACCACCTTCGGACCACCTTCCCGCCACCTTCCCGCCACCTTCCCGCCACCTTCCCGCCACCTTCCCGCCACCTTCCCACCACCTTCCACCACCTTTCCACCACCTTGCAAGGAGTGGTTCACCTATCCAGAGACGTGTGGCCCGACCGAGTGGTGTCCCATCCCGTTCCTGCCCGCCGCCTTCCCACCACCTTCCCACCATCTTTCCGCCACCTTCCCACCACCCTCCCACCACCTTCCCACCACCTTCCCAGGAGTGGCTCACCTACCCAGAGACGTGGGGGCCGACCGAGTGGGGTCCCATCCCGTTCCTGCCCGACAACGACATCCTGGTGCAGCGCATGGAGGCGCAGTGGGGGGATCTGCGCGGCTACAGGTGTGTGTGTGTGTGTGTGTGTGTGTGCGTGTGTGTGTGTGTGCGTGTGCATGTGCGTGTGCATGTGCGTGTGCGTGTGCGTGTGCGTGTGCGTGTGCGTGTGCGTGTGCGTGTGCGTGTGCGTGTGCGTGTGCGTGTGCGTGTGCGTGTGCGTGTGCGTGCGTGTGTGCATGTGTGCGTTTGTGCACGACAACGACATCCTGGTGCAGCGCAGGGAAGCGCAGTGGGGGGACCTGCGCAGCTACAGGTGTGTGTGCGTGTGTGTTGGGGGGGATGGGGTGGGGTCTGGACAGTTTCTCATATTTTGTTTATCTAACTTTTCATTCTGACGTTCGTTCGACACAAGAGTTGGTGCGCTGGATTTTTTTCTCTGCACACCTCTGATTGGGATGGGGAACGACGCGATGGATTTGTCTAATGACAGGGATGCCAAATCCATGGTCATTCTGTGGCTCGTAGTTGGGAGGGTGTGGAAGGGACCTTGGTGTGTGTGCAGTGATTTCCTTTTCGGCTGTACACAGCCATTTGGCTGTATGCCGGCTGTACTTTGACCTTGCACAAAGCTCAAGCCATCCAGTGGATTGCTAGTCTGACATGCCCGCCAGACAGAGCACGTCAACAGCTTTCAAAGAACCTATGTATGCGGACAAACTGTCGACGGGTGGTCAACGGTCAACGCGGTCAAAACAAAATCCGGCTGTGGAATAATTAATTGAACATCCTGAAAAGGAAATCATTGTGTGTGTGGCTGCACCGGAGCGTGTGGCCGTCTTCCGAGTCCCGTTTCAGGAACATTATTGAATTGTACAGCATCCCAAATAGTGCGATGGAATGTGAACGATGTCACGAAGCTGCCCACCGAGTTTCAGCTCCGGCAGATAAGGTCTGGGTGTACGGGGGGGGGGGGGGGGGGGGGGCGCAGGTCCGTTTTCAAAATAATGCAAAGTTTGGGAAAAAACGATTCTGCCCCCCCCCCCCCACTAACCCACAACTGACGCAACAACTACCCCCCAGGGGCATCGCGTCGACGGACGCAACAACTACCCCCCAGGGGCATCGCGTCGACGGCGACCGGCAACCTGCTCGTGTCTGGCGTCTCTGCTGGCAACGTGTTCGTCGGGGTGCAGCCCCCGCTTGGCATTGAAGGTGCGTGCTGCGTGTGATGTGCTGTCTGTGTGTGTGGGAGGGGGGGTGCGTGTGTGCGTGTGTGTGCGCATATGGGTGCAGCCCCCGCTCGGCATTGAGGGTGTGTGCTGCGTGTGCTGTGCTGTTTGTGTGTGTGGGAGGGTGTGTGTGTGGGGTGTGTGTGTGCGTGTGTGCGCATATAGGTGCAGCCCCGCTCGGCATTGGGGGTGCGTGCTGCGTGTGCGTGTTGTTTGTGTGTGCGAGAGGGCGGGGAGGGGGGGGGGGCATCGTGTGTGTGCACGGGGTGCAGCCCCCGCTCGGCATTGAGGGTGCGTGCTGCGTGTGCGTGTTGTTTGTGTGTGCGGGAGGGTGAGGGGGGGGGGGCGTGTGTGCGTGTGTGCGCACGGGGGTGCAGACCTCGCTCGACATTGAGGGTGCGTGCTGCGTGTGCGTGTTGTTTGTGTGTTCGGGGGGGCGAGGGGGGGGGGGGGGCATCGTCTGTGTGCACGGGGTGCAGCCCCTGCTCGGCATTGAGGGTGCGTGCTGCGTGTGCGTGTTGTTTGTGTGTGCAGGAGGGTGAGGGGGGGGCGTGTGTGCGTGTGTGCGCACGGGGGTGCAGACCTCGCTCGACATTGCGTGCTGCGTGTGCGCGTTGTTTGTGTGTTCGGGGGGGCGAGGGGGGGGGGCGTGCGTGTGTGCGTGTGTGCGCTTGTGTGTGCGTCTGTGCGTGTGTGTGTGTGTCCCATGTGGGTGTGCAAGTGAGTGCGTGCGTTCGCGCGTGCGTGCGTGCGTCTGTTCGCGCGTGTGTGCATGCATGTGTGCACACGCCAAGGTTGATCGCCAAGATCTGCAATCTGCCGCCACTACAATGTGTGTGTGTGTGTGTCCATGTGGGTGTGCACGTGTGCGTGCGTTTGCGCGTGCGTACGTGCGTGTGTGCGTGCGTGCATCTGTTTGCGCGGTTGTGTGTTTGCGCGTGTTTGCATGCGTGTGTGCACACGCCAAGGTTGTTCGCCAAGATCTCCAATCTGCCGCCGCTGCAACCGGACCCTACCGTAGTACCGCGTTGCCTTGCTGAGGACGTGCCGGCAAGGTCGATTTCTGAGAAAATAATGCCGAAAAAATAAGAAACGCCAAAAGTGACGTCAAAAGGGATAAACATAAAATTAAAAACTCCCGTGACGGAGCGCTCGAATTCTAAACAAGTACCCCCTTCATAAAAGTGGCGGTAAGACAAAGCGGTACTACAACGGTACGTTCCTGCTCTTCAAGGCGCAACCAAGTGATCCTTGCTATGGCAGTATACCGCTCGGAGCGGATTCTGAGCGGAATTGTTATTAATTACTTTGTAGGCTATTCCGCTTTTCCGCGTTTCCGCTCAGGGAACAAAATAATTGTGTCGGGAAAAGGCCGGGAAAATTAATTGTGTCAGGAAAAAGTCGGGGAAAAGCGGAATAATAATAAATTGCTAAAGCCTTCCTGGGGATCACTGGGCGCTATATTTTTAGTTTTCAACGCTTCGAGCCAGATTCGGGAGCCATGCGGCCGCATTTTCTGTCGAATGGCACTTACAAATCAATGCAAATTCCTGAAACATAAGCGCTGTCAAGGCGTGACCCCGATCCGCCCCCGGTGCTTCCTCGGAGAGCAGTGATTCCCCTGCGAGCTGTATACCGCTCGGGGCCGGGTCTTCCATTTCCCAGAAAACCACCCCACAGTTGGTGGGAGAGGGCGTGGATGGGAAAGCTCTCGCCGAGAGCAGCACAGCGGCACGTGTTGCGTGGACACCTGCTATGTATTGCGCCTGGTATGAGTGGTCAAAGTTGCTCGAGCCGGGGAAAAACTAATGCTAAAATCCTTCCCAGGGACCACTGTCGGAGAGGCAGTTCACCGCTGTGGGCAGCATGGAGGTAGAAAAAAATTCAACTGGAGGAATGAAAGGCGGCAAATAATAATGGAATACTACCGTACAGGGCCTGAGCCTTCGCGGGGGGTCCAAAAAATACATTGTTTTATCGCTCCGCCGGGGTCGTTTTTCGTCGATTTCAGTCGATTTGACGTCCCAAATCGCGAGTTACGCGAGTTTTTAATCGTTTTCAGCTTCGCGGGGTATCCAAAACAACTCTTATTCGCGGAGGCTAAGGCCCTGTACGGTAACTCGCGGTCTACCCAACTTGTCGCAGGCGACCCGATGCGCCTGC
>VFSX01000107.1:200000-212500 GCA_016618255.1 Chlamydomonas sp. UWO 241 | reverse complement strand
TTGGCCGCGGTGTACGTCGTGCTGCAACTGCAACCTCGTATCAACCAATCGCCCCTGCCCCTGTCCCTCTCTCTCTCTCTCTCTCCCTCTCTCTGCTTCAACCCCCCATCTCTCCCTCTCCCTCTCTCTCCCTCACCCTCACCCTCTCTCTCTCTATATCTCACACACACACACACACACACTCTCACAGTTCTAAAAGAACTCGCGCGGGTCCACAGCCGCGGTGTCCGTCGCGCTGCGTCCCCTCATCAACCAATCAACACGGACCCTGCCCTTTGCCCCCTCACCCTCTCTCTCTTTCACACACACACACACACACACACACACACACGCTCGCAGTTCCAGAAGAGCTCACGCGGGTCCACAGCCGCGGTGTCCGTCGCGCTGCACGCCAACCCCCACGCTAAAGTCACTCCTTGTCGTGTATCACTCGCATCACTCCTTGTCGCTTATCACTCGCTGAAATGCTGAAATGCTCCCACGCGCGTTGTGTGCGCAGTTCCAGAAGAGCTCGCGCGGGTCCACAGCCGCGGTGTCCGTCGCGCTGCGCCCTCTTTTTAGCCAATCGCCACTGCCCCTGCCCCTCGCCCTCTCTCTATATATATTATCTTCTCACTCTCTCTCCTTCTCTCTCTCACTCTCTCCCTCCCTCCCTCCCTCTCTCTCTCTCTCTCTCTCTCACACTCTCTCTCACACACACACACACACACCCGTAGTTCCAAAAGAGCTCGCGCGGGTCCACAGCCGCGGTGTCCGTAGCTCTACGCGCCGAGGACGCAGACCGGGTGGACCCCCTGGAGTTTGAGGAGTACTGCTCACGCGTGTACCAGTACTTGCAGGTGTGTATGTGTGTGTGTGTGTGTGTACGAAACTGGAACACTTGCATGCAGCACCGGCACTGACGCTGCCACCTCTGCATGCGTACATCATGTTGCAGTTGTCGAGAACCGCCTCTTCATCGAGGGCCTGCCCCCACGCTCGGGTCGCACCCCTCGCTCGACCACACGGGCACCTCCCATCATTTGTTTAAGCAAAACCGGCACCCACTGAACGGGCACCCTCGCTTCATGCATCTACACGTGTAGGTCGTCGAGAACCGGCTCTTCTCCGAGAGCCCTGCACACGCTCGGGTCGCCCCCCTCGCTCGACAACATCAGTGTTTTCCATCATTTCTTGTTAACAAAAACCGACATCCACTGAGCGAGCACCCTCGCTTCATGCATCGACACGTGTAGTTCATCGAAAACCGGCTCTTCTCCGAGGGCCACCACACGCTCGGGTCGCCCCCCTCGTGTGATCATGGAGCTTCTTCGTTTTTTCAACAAAACCGACACCCTTGCAGTATATATATATATTGCAATCGTTGTTTTGTATGAAGAACTGAACTGACGCTCATGCGTGCATGCCTCGAAAGATCGAAAACCGGCTCTTCTCCGAGGGCCTGCACACGCTCGGGTCGCCCCCATCGTGTGACCACATGGTCCAGAACAATCCTGCGTTTGTGTCGCCTGTGTGTTTCGGTCTTTGTGCATTGTGCTCTCTGTTAGACTCTCCCTCTTTGTGTGTCTGCAGGTGGTGGACAGCCTCCTCTTCTCCGAGGGCCTGCACACGCTCGGCCCGCCCCCCTGGCTCCACCACACGGGTATTTTCCATAATTTCGTGTTATCAAAAACCGACACCAACTGAACTGGCACTCTTGCTGCATGCCTCGACAGGTCGTCGAGAACCGGCTCTTCTCCGAGGGCCTCCACACACTCGGGTCGCCTCCGTCGCGCGACTACATGGTCCAGTACCTCTCTGCGTTCTTTGGGGATGGCCTGCCAGTCGAGGCTGTGGAGGCTGTGGCCGATGTCGGTTCAGATGGGGTGGCAGCGGTGCGTACAAACAATAGTGTGTGGGGGTGGGGATTGGGGGAGGGGGTACGTGAACTGATTTTTTTGAGTTCAGGGTGCAGGGTTCAGTGCCCGTCTGCGCTCTTCGGGGATGGCCTGCCAGGCGAGGCTTTGGAGGCGGTGGCCGATGTCGGTTCAGATGGGGTGGCAGCGGTGCGCACACACAATCGTAGGGAGGGGGGGGGGCTGGGTTGGGGTACGCGTGCGTTTTTTAGCTCAGGGTGCAGGGTTCAGTACCTATGCGTTCTTCAGAGACGGCCTGCCAGTCGAGGCTGTCGAGGCAGTTGCGGACGTGGGGGGCGACGGAGTGGCAGCGGTGAGAGCAAATCATGCCGTGTGTTCAAGGGCCTCGATACAGTGCCGCGAGGGTCTTCGGGGGGGTTGAGGGCAGTTACAGTTACATCGGCTTTCCAGCAAAGGCTACCTCTCGTCCTAGTACCACCGCCTAGACCCAAGTCCAGTTCTAGCTGCTGAATCAGTAGCTTAAGAAAATAGTGTCGGGAGGAGGCTGGAGGCCGGCCTTGCTGCCGAGCCACATCCGATCACGTCCGCTTGTATTTTTCGGTTCCATTCTGAGCTCCAAGCTGACGGGCTGCCGGTCGAGGGGTGGCCACTCGTTTGCGGTGGCCGAAGTCGGGGCAGGTATGATGGCAGCGGTGAGAACAAAGCCTGTGATTTTTCAAGGGTCTCGAGGCAGTGCGGCGAGGGGTCTTTGGGGGGGTTGAGGGCGTCCACTTGCTTTTTCGGCTCCTTTCTGCGCTCTGAGGAGGGGACGGGCTGTCGGTCAAGGGGCGGTTGAGGCAGTGGCGGGCGTCGTGACGGAGTGGCAGAGGTGGGTGTGCGAATCAGGGGCGGTGTGTGTGCTATTTGGAGTGTGGCTTCCGACGAGTTGCGGCGCTTGCGGATGTGGGGGATGACGGAAGTGGCAGCCGTGGGCGTCCTGTGGGGGGGCGGGGGGCTTGGAGGGCATGGGTTTGGAAGATTGGGTAGGTCTTGGGGGGCTGCGGACTCGGGGGCGATGCGGCCTGCATTCAAGGGGAGGCGGAGGCGGTGGTGGTGGCGGGCGGGTGACGGAGTGGCAGAGGTGGGTGTGTGAATCAGGGGCGGTGTGTGTGCTATTTGGAGGGTGGCTTCGAATTCTGGCAGGGGTTGCGGCGCTTGCGGGCGTTGTGACGGAGTGGCGGCGGTGGGTTTTTGAATTAGGGGCGGGATGCAGGGCGTTGGGGGGTGGAGGTTTCATCTTGTTGTTTTCTTGTATGTTCTGAGTTATGACTAGAACGAGAACACCTGATTCAGTGTGTCAGCCTGGTATTTTGAGGGTGGCTTCTGACAGGGGTTGCAGTGGTTGCAATCGTTGGCTGTGGTTCCACAGTTACATCGGCTTTCCAGCAAAGACTACCTCTAGTCCTAGTACCACCGCCTAGACCCAAGTCCAGTTCTGGCCCTAACAATTACTTGTGAGGGGCGGTAGCCACCAGCCGGCTGCCTGCCAACGTGTAGTCCCAGAGCAAAAAGGAGAGCTATTGTGCGACGCCCCCAAAATAGGTCCTAACTGCTTCCAGGGGATAGGAGGTCAAGTGGCGCTTGCCAATCCACTTGACCGCCGAGGCTGTGGTTCTACAGGTTTTATACACATACGCGCCCGGAGGAGCCCGGGGGTGAGCTAAGGCTTAGACTACTCGTCTAGGGGGGCTCTACTAGGAGAGCCCGCAACTTCCGTACAATCATCGTTTTCGAATGTCACGCAGCGCGCCAGCCGACCAGGCGTTGTGATTTAGTTGCAGCGGTGCATATCGCAGGCACACGGATCGTAGCTCGGGGGTGGTGGGGAGGTGGAGGGCGGGGGGAGGGGAGGGGGAGGGGAGACGGTGCCTGCACCGCCTTTGCACCAAGGTGTGACTGCCGCGCCGCTGGGCTGTCCGTGTCGGTTCCCCTCTCTCTCTCCGCACCCGGCCGTGTCCTCTCTCCACCCCCGCATCCAACTTCCGCCCCCTCCCCTCGCGCAGGTGCGCGCACGCCTCGACTGCCTCTATCTCGCAACAACCCCGCAACACCCAGCAACGCCGTCAACCCCGCGACAACCCATGCAACAGCTCATGCAACAAACCATGCAACAACCAATGCAACACCGCAGGTGTGAGCACTCCTCGACTCCCTCTACCGCGCGTCTCCGGCCATCTCGCGCCGTTCAATGCCAAACCATAAACTCTGAAAAATAAAAAACTTGAGCGCAGAACCCTAGTATTCAACATCCTTAACCCGACTAGGTGCGCGCCTAAACTCGATCTACCGTGCCCCCCCCCTTCCCGCCCGCAACAACCCAGCAAAACCTTCGCAACAACCCCGCAACAACCCATGCAACACAACCTCAGGTGCGCGCGCGTCTGGACTCGATCTACCGCGCGTCCCCAGCCAGCTCGCCGTTCGAGGCGCCACTCCTGGACCAGGCCGTCGAAATCGCCCAGCTGCTCGGCCGCAACACCGAGGAGCTGGACGGGGTGCTCAGGCAAGCTTTTTCATCACATTACAGTGCAGGTTGGGGATCATGCTTCGGAATTCCAGCAGTAACAGTAACAGTAACACGGGGTTTCCAGCTAAGCAGGCTACTCTTCTACTAGTGACACCCGCCGATACTCCAGCACACTTAAGTACTAGAGTACCGCCGGCTCCCGGCCGATAGACTTCCGCTCCCGCCGGCTAGACTACCCCAAACAGCGGTCTCTGGCAGACATGTCTGGCAAGGAGTATATAGGAGAGGACCTTCCTCAGGGTCACAGTAGTGGCCTTGTGGCCAGTCAAGCCGGCAGAGCCGACTGGCGCTGACTGGAACGGTCCCCGCCTGGCAGTGCATGGCTGTCCAGCTCTCGTTTGCATGGGGCTCAGCCGGCGCCCCATGCCTCATGCATGGCCAGGTCCCACCCTCCAGGGGTGCATGGACGACAGAGTTGTCATGGAGGCTGCCTGAAGACCTTCCAACGCCAGTCACCGGCAGACGAGCGACCCCGAGGATGAGCGCGGTGACGAACGCTGCGATTGGTGAAGCGGATTTACTCTGTGTTGCCTCGGCGGTCGCCACCGCTGAAGCCGTGATGGTAGCCCGCCTCCACGGGCAGCCATCTTGACCAATGTCCAGCATGCATTGACGGGCGCCAGCTCCTCCGCTCGTCGATCAACTCGTCGAGATCGGTGCCGCATGGCGTCCTGCATGGGGGGAGGATAAGGGCCGTCTCCCAGCACGGGCCGCGGCAGCGCCGCGGCTACTCGCCACGCCATGGCAGCGCCGGGCAAGCCGCTCCTGAAGTGTTCCACCGAGGGGCAGTCTAGCAGGAGCCGGGCCAGTCGTATTTTACCCCGCTCGTCAGCGGCACGGAGATCCTCGTCACCAGCAGCGCCGCATTGCTGGGTCCAGGGCTCGGCGACGAGAACGCGCCTCCGGTAATCGAGCCCCAATCCAGCAGTGGATCCGGCTAAACCCTTAACCCTAAACCGTCAACCCTTAACCCCAAAGTCCCAAGCCCGTAACCTTGGCCCTCTCTTCCTTCATCATGCGCAGCGCTCTGTCTGGCAAGCACGTGCCCTTGACATTTGACCCTGAACCCCAAAACCTTGATTTAAACTCTCGACCCCTTAAGCCCCAAGCCCTCTCGACCTTTTGAAACGCGTGCAGGGCTCTGTCTGACGCGTACGCGCCCTTGACCCCAACCCCTTCACCCTTAACCCTCAACCCTGAACCCTAAACCCTTGGTCCTGAACCTACTCTAACCCTTTGACCCTGAACCTAACCCTTAACCCTAAACCCTAATTGCCCTTTACGTAGGGCACCCTGAACCCTGAACCCCAACCCTAAACCCCAAAGCCCCAAGCTGTTAACCTCAGCCCTCTCGGCTCTTTCTTGAACCTGCGCAGGGCTCTGTCTGGCGAGTACGTGTCCTAGACCCTTGTCCCTGAACCCTGAACCTTGAACCCTAAACCCTCAACCCTCAACCCTGAGCCCTCGAACGACGTGTCCTCAACCCTTGACCCTGAACCTACCCTAAACCCTTGACCCTAACCCTAAACCCGAGACCCTTAAGCCCCAAGCCCTCTCAACTCTAACTTCAACCTGCGCAGGGATTTTGGCGAGTATATGCCCTTAAACCTTGACCCTGAACCCCAAACCCTAAACCCTAAACCCGCAACCCTAAAGCCCCAAGCCGCTAACCTCAGCCCTCTCAACTCTTAGCTTCGACCTGCGCAGGGCTCTTCTGGCGGTAAGTGCCCTTGACCCTTGACCCTGAATCCCAAACCCTAAACCCGAAAGCCCAAAGCCGTTAGCCTCAGCCCTCTCGGCTCTTCCTTCAACCTGCGCAGGGCTCTGTCTGGCGAGTACGTGCCCCCAGAGGCGGGGGGCGACCTGCTGCGCGACGGCGCTGGTAAGGCGGGCATTTGCGTTTTTTTGGGGGGGGGGGGGTCGGGTTTCCACGAGGTGCAGATGTATGGGCAAGGCAGGGGGCGTCCTGCCTTGTGAATGCGCATGGCGGTTGGTGCAGACAGATGCAGGTAGCGCGCACTGCTGCTGCGCTGCAGAGTTGCCGCGCTGCTGCTGCGCTGCTGCCGCGCTGCTGCCACGCTGCTGCTGCCGCTGTTGTCGCGCTGTTGTTGCGCTGCTGTTGCGCTGCTGCTGCGCTGCTGCTGCACTGCTGCTACGTTGCTGTTGCTGTGCTGTTGCTGCGCTGGTGTTGCGCTGGTGTTGCGCTGGTGTTGCGCAGCTGCTGCGCTGGTGTTGCGCTGGTGTTGCGCTGTTGCCCCCACACTTCTGCACCTCCACAATCCACCCTTCCCCGCATCCCTCGAATCTGGCGCAGGGGTCCTCCCCACTGGCCGCAGCTTCCACGCGCTGGACCTGCACTGCATGCACCCAACAACAACCAATTTAATTGGAATACCAACTGGTTCCAACACGCACTCCCTGCCGTGCCGGGACGGCGCAGGCATCCTCCCGACCGGCCGCAACATCCATGCGCTAGACCTGTGCCGCATGCCCCCAACAACAACCGATTTAAACGGAATACATACCAGTTCCAACACGCACTCCCTGCGACGCCGGGACGGCGTAGGCGTGCTCCCGACCGGCCGCAACATCCATGCCCTGGACTCGCACCCCATGCCTGCCCATGCCTGCTCATGTCTGTCCCAACAACCAAATTACTCGGAATAGCGCCCTGCCATGCGGGACGTCTTGGGCGCGCTGCACAGCGGTCCAGACGGGTGCTGAAGGCCATGACAGAGTCATTCGACAAGCTATATGGCGGGGAGACCAAGCTCAGCGACGAGACCCTGGACCAGCTGGAGAACGATGTAGCGGCGTTTGAGCTCACACGCGCCACAGAGGTGGACAAGGCGCACGGGCGCCTTCCTGACCTGGCTGAGACGGAGGCGTGTGTGCGAGCGTTGCGCTCGGTCGCCGCTCCGGGCGGTGACCAGCTGGACGCCATGCTGTTGCGGTGCCCACCTGCCATCGCATGGCTCCACCGGGTCATCATCGCCGTATGGCGGTCGGGGAGAGCCCCGAGGGAATGGAAAACTGCTATTATCACACCGTTATATAAGGGGAAGGGTCCGCGTGACTCCCCTGGTAACTACCGCGGTATAAGCCTTCTCTCTATTGCCGGGAAAGTGTACGCTGCCATACTTCTGCACCGCGTCTCCACGCAGGTTGATGGTCAGTTGCATGAGGCTCAGTGTGGTTTCAGAAAAAGCAGAGGCACTGTTGATGCGATTTTTACTCTGCGCTCGCTGAGCGCGGCACATGCCGAGTACAAACAATGCATGGCTGTGGCATTTGTCGACTATTCTAAAGCTTACGATTGCATAAACCGTGCGGCACTGTGGAGAGTCCTTAGATTATATAGTGTTCATCCGCACATTATTGATCTGTTGGAGGATCTTCACACCAACACCGCAGCTGCCGTGCGGCTGGCTGGGAAAATCGGGCACGAATTCCCCGTGTCGTCTGGTGTGCGACAGGGGTGCGTCATTGCTCCTGTGTTGTTCAATGTTTTTATTGACCACATAGTGAAAAAGGCGCTAGACATGATGCCAGAGGGGGCTGGCGTGTCAGTCGTGACCCGAGCCGGCGGCTCTGTGTTGTCGTCGTCGGTTGAGCGTATAGTAATGCTGATGTATGCCGACGATTTATGTTTGTTCTTGCATGACCCAGCTCAGTTGGCGCTTATGCTGAAAATCCTTGACAAAGTGTCCTCTAGCTTTGGCATGCAAATCAACGCCGCCAAGACAGAAGTGATGATTTTGCCAGCAGATTTTGACGCGGATCTGCCCACGTTTGCGCTGACTGGTGGTGAAGTGAAGACCGTCTCTGCATTTAAGTATCTAGGGAGTTGGATAACCCAGAGTGGTGGTGTGGAAAAGGAGATCGGTGTGCGTGTAGGTCGCGCGCTGGGCGTGTTTGCGTCTTTTGATAAGATTTGGGCCAGCAAGAAGATGCAAGTGCAGTCTAAGATGCGGGTTAACAACACTTTCGTGCTGCCCCACTTTCTGTACGGCTGCGAAACATGGGCCCCTACTAAAACACAACTGACTCGATTGGAGGTTGCCCACTCTAACTGCCTTCGTCGCATTCTGGGTGTGCGCCTGGTCGACCGGCACAGATTAACTTATATTCGGCAGGCGTGCGACACTGAGCCAATTGAGAGCCTTGTGGCAAAGCGATCAATGCAGTGGCTAGGCCATGTGATGCGCATGCCGGCTTCTCCTCTTCCTCGTACGACTTTTGACTGCACAATGGATGTGGCTCGGCAGCAAGGCCGGCCTCCAGCCTCCTCCCGACACTATTTTCTTAAGCTACTGATTCAGCAGCTAGGCGAAACTAGTGGCACTCGTTCTGATTGGAAGACTTTTTCGGACACGGCGTTTGAGCGTGCTCAGGATAGGGTCGGGTGGAGAGCCGTGGTGTACGGTCCGGCTGCCCCTCAGGCGCCGGCCCCTCCACCACGGCGGTCAAGTAGATTGGCAAGCGCCACTTGACCCCCTATCCCCTAGAAGCAGTTAGGACCTATTTTGGAGGCGTCGCACAATAGCTCTCCTTTTTGCTCTGGGACTACACGTTGGCAGGCAGCCGGCTGGTGGCTACCGCCCCTCACAAGTAATTGTTAGGGCCAGAACTGGACTTGGGTCTAGGCGGTGGTACTAGGACTAGAGGTAGTATTTGCTGGAAAGCCGATGTAACTGTAACTGTAGCACCCGGTGTCAACACGCACTCCCTGCCACGCCGACAAGGCGCAGGCGTGCTCCCGACCGGCCGCAACATCCATGCGCTGGACCCGCACCGCATGCACCCAACAACAACCGATTTTAACGGATGTCTAACCGGTTGCAACACGCACACCCCGCCACGCTATGACGGCGCAGGCGTGCTCCCGACTGGCCGCAACATTCAGCGCCCCGGACCCGCACCGCATGCACCCAACACTTACCAATTTAATCGGAATACTAACCGGTTGCAACACGCACTCCCTGCCACGCTGGAACGGTGCAGGCGCGCTCCCGACCGGCCACATCCATGCGCTGGACCCGCACCCATGCCTTCCCATGCCTGCCCCAACAACCGATTTAATCAGAATTACACCCTGTTCCAACACGCACTCCCTGCTTTGCCGGGATGGCGCAGGCATCCCCCCGACCGGCCGCAACATCCACGCGCTGGACCCACACCGCACGTCCCAACAACAACCGATTTAAACAGAATACTCACCGGTTGCAACACGCACTCCCGGCCATGCTGGTACGGCGCAGGCGTGCTCATGACCGGCCACAACATCCATGCGCTGGACTCGCACCGCACGCACCCAACAGCAACCGACATAAACAGTTTAATGACCGGTTGCAACAACACGCACTCCCTGCCGTGCCGGCACCACGCAGGCGTGCTCCCGACTGGCCGCAACATCCATGCGCTGGACCCGTACCGCATGCCCAGCGCGGCCGCGCGCGCCAGGGGGGCGGACGTTGCTCGGGACATTTTGGAGCAGCACAAGGCTGTCAACGGAGGTGGGTGCTATTGATTTAGGGTTTAGGGTTTGGGACTTTTAGGGTTTTAAGGGTTTAGGGTTTAGGGACATCATCGTCATCGTCAGAAGCACACGATAACGGGGGTCGTTTGGAAAGGGCGCGTGCCTGGATTGTTTGCGTGGTGCGCAACAAAGCATGCTTGTGCCATGCGTGTGAGCAAGATGGGGGCGGACATTGCTCGGGACATTCTGGAACCGCACAAGGCTGTTCACGGAGGTGGGAGGAACGGTCCAGCCATCTGATTAGCGAGAGAGCAGGGGGGGGGGGGGGGGGGGGGGGGGGGATCAGGGGTGTACACACAAGATTGTGTCATCGTTTGCGTGGTTCCGCGCGTGTAAGCGAGGGGGCCAGATGTGGCTCGGGACATTCCAGATCAGCAAAAAGCTGTGAACGGAGGTGCGTGCTATTACCGTCTAGACATCATCATCATCGTCGTCAGAAGCTCAGGCCAACGGGAGTCCTCGAGGTGCGGCGCACGCCTGGATTGTGTGCGTGGTGCGTGCGCCGTGCGAGTTTGCAAGAGGGGGGCGGACATGGCTCGGGACATTCTGGAGCAACTCAAGGCTGTCAACGGAGGTGGGTAATACTAATCGGCACAGACCGGCCCTACCACAACCTCCCATATTGTTACCTCGGCGGTACAGGCGACACCGGCAGTGTAATAGCTTTGTTAAACTTTCTCGTGAATTGCATTGCATTTTATCAAAGCCATTACACTGTGGGTGTAGCTTGTACCACCGGGGTAGCAATATTGGGGGCTGTCATAGGGCGCACAGACCGGCATAGAGAGCTACTGTACCTCTCTAGATAGCAGACGCGACTGGACTGGATTGAGTGCGTGTTACGTGTGCCCATTGCGTGCGAGTGAGCGAGGGGGGCGGACGATGCTCTGGACATTCTAGAGCAACAGAGGTGTGTATTACAAACAGTCATACGAGTGGCTCCTAGCTAGTTGCTCTCCAGAAAGCGGACGTGCCTGGATTGTCTGCGTGGCGCGTGTGCCATGCGTGGTGCGTGTGCCATGCTTGGGTGCAAGAGGAGGGCGGACGTGTCTAGGGACATTCTGAAGCAACACAAGGCTGTTGATGGAGGCAGGTTCTATTGCTATCTTGTGTTATAAGAAGGGTTTTTTTCCGGATCTAGAACTCCGTTTGCCCTTTTTTGCTTGCATGCCATGGCTGCCACACTGAGTCCCATCTGATGAGAGTGGGCACGTTGGGAAGCCGTCACTTCAGGCTACCTGCTGGTGGTCAGCTGGTGGTCTTATATGTTTCAAATTCGAATCCAGGCGGGTGTTGGGGGAGATCAAACCGGCAGTTGTTGGGGGAGCTCAAACTGTGGGGAAATTTAAAACTGGCGCTATTTTGAAATTCAAACAAGTCAACCTGTGGCCACAGAGTGCTCAAAACCCTGGACTCCCAAACCCAATAGATGGAGTGAATCATGGCAAGGTTTACAACCCCAAACTCCATGTTTTCCACCCCAGGCGCGCTCCCCGAGACTGTCGCCGTCAACCTGTGGGGCCTGGACGCGATCAAGACCAAGGGGGAGTCCGTGGGCATCGTGCTCGCCCTCCTGGGCGCCGTGCCAGTGACAGAGGGCACCGGCAGGGTCGCGCGCTTCGAGCTGATCCCCCTGGAGCAGCTGGGCCGCCCGCGGGTCGACGTGCTGTGCAACATGTCGGGCATCTTCCGCGACTCCTTCCAAAACGTGGGTGTCGTGTTTTCTCCTGATGGAGGCGTGGGTACAGGGTCGTTGTCGGTGGGGTTGCAACCGGAACGCAGCATGCGCTGACGAGCAGCCCATTTTCTGTTTTCTGTCTTTTTCTTTGTTTTCTCGTGTTTTCGCCCGTCCCCACACTCCTCACACTGTCCACACGTCCCACACTTCCTCACACAGGTGGTGGAGCTCCTGGACGACCTTTTCCAGCGCGCCGCGTCCGCTGACGAGCCGCCAGAGATGAACTACGTGCGCAAGCACTCTGCTGACATGAAGAGCAAGGTGTGGTTAAGGCAGGTTTATCCACTCTCTTTCGCTATCTCTTCCTGTCCCTCGCTCTGCCTCGCTCTCCCTCCCTCTGCCTCCCTCTCCCTCCCTCTGTGTATCCCTCTGTGTATCCCTCTCTCTCCCTCTCTCTCCCTCTCTCTCCCTCTCTCTCCCTCTCCATCCCTCTCTCTTCCTCTCTCTCCCTCCCTCTCCCTCTCTCTTTCTCTTTTTCCCTCCCTCTCTCTCTCTTTCTCTTTCTCCCTCCCTCTCTTTCTCTTTCTCCCTCCCTCTCTCTCCCTCTCTCTCCCTCTCTCTCCCTCTCTCTCCCTCCCTCTCTCCCTCTCCCTCCCTCTCCTCCCTCTCTCTCCTCTCCCTCCTCTCTTCTCCTCTCTCTCCCTCCCTCTCTCCTCTCTCCTCTCTCCCTCTCTCCCTCTCTCCTCTCCCTCTCCCCTCTCTCCCTCTCCCTCTCTCCCTCTCTCCTCTCTCCCTCCTTCTCCCTCTCTCCCTCTCTCCCTCTCTCCCTCTCCCTCTCTCCCTTCCTCTCTCCTCCTCTCT
>VFSX01000107.1:160000-190000 GCA_016618255.1 Chlamydomonas sp. UWO 241 | reverse complement strand
CAGTGCCCGCTACCCTACCAAAGCCCAGGGGGGCAGTGCAGGTGTAATGCAAGGCTGTGCAGGGGCTGTGCATGGGCTGCGCGTGCGCCGCGGATGCACGCCTTAACCCAACCAGTGCCCGCTACCTTAGCGAAGCCTAGGAGGGCAGTGCAGGTGTAATGCAGGGCTGTGCAGGGGCTGCGCGTGCACCGCGGATGCAGTGGTAGGGGGTCACAGCCCCTGCACCGCAGGCTGCCGGCTGTGCGCGCGCTGTGCAGGTGTTGTGCGCGCCTGGTGGCACAGCATGTGCGCACCGTGCAGACAGCCTCTGCACAGCCCCCGCACACGCGAGCTACCCAGAGTACATCTTCCCTGCGCGCCAAGACACAAGGCCAGTCCCTGTCATCCCTCCTTGCTGTATCGGCCCCTTGCGCGCACTACCCAGCAGCTGCAGAAGCCCGAACCGCCCGCTACCGCAGTCGCCCACTGTTGCGTTTTATTTGCACACCCACCTACACCCCCACCCACAGCCACCGGCTTTCTGCGCGTGCGCTCGCAGAAAGAACGTAACGCGCAGATCAGCCCCCCTTGGCGAACCTGCATGCGCGCCTGACCAGCATGCTGCGCCAGCTCCACCACCGAGGCTTGAAGTGTGAAGTGTGTTACAGTCGCCCATAAAGTTCAGCACATGTCATGCACGCCACGCGTGCCATCATCAAATCAAAGCCATCCCAAACCTTCTTGTTTTGTAGAAGAAGAATTTTAAAGCCAATTCAGCCACCCCCACCCCCCTTACGGATCATTACGTTAGCCCAGCCTCCCCCCACATGTCCCCGCCACCCCAGAAGCTGCAGTCTCCCCCACCAAACAGCGGCCCAGCAGAAGACCCCCCACCTGCCCGCCACCCCACTACCAAAAATACAGAAGGCCCCAGCGCAAAAGTTCTTCCCAAGCACGCGCGCGCACACGCGCACGGCCAGTCCCAGTAAAATAACTAGCCCGCGCTTGCGTGGCCTTGCGGGCTCTCCTGGTAGAGCCCCCCTAGACGTGGCGTGTACGCCTGAACTCACGCCCCGGGGTCCTCCGGGCGCGTACATGTAAAACACAGCCCGCACTTGCACCCGCAGCATTGGTAGCCCTGCCCGCCACCAGGCAGCTCCCCCCCAATAACCCCACGCCCCGACCCTAGAACATTCGCGACGTCTCAAGCGCCGCCTTCACTTGCGCGGACGAGACGGCGCCCCAGGCGAACCCCGACGGCCCGAGGCTTCACCTCAGGCGCCACCTTTGGCACCCACCACCGCGCGAGGCACACGCCGGCCGCCTCAGGCGACATGACTGCCGTCACTTGCGCGTCTCAGATGTTAGGGCTGTGGTAGGGTAGTACTGTACTGGACACTGTGCAGTACTGTACTGTACACTGTGCACTACTGTACTGTACTGTACACTGGACTGTACACTGGACAGTGCTGTGCAGTACTGGGCAGTACTGTGCTGTACATCGTGCAGTACTGTGCTGTACATCGTGCAGTACTGCACACTGTGCACAGTGTACGGCGTACATTGTATACGGCGTACACTGTGTCTGCCATGAACTGGTGTCCACAGCGAACGCATGCACAAATCACTCCTTCCGGACGAAGTGGTCCTTGCGCCTGCCCAGCAGCAGCCGCGAACTGGTGTCCACATCGAACGCATGCGCAGTTGACTCCTCCCGGACGAAGCGGTCCTTGCGCCAGCCCAGCAGCAGCCGTGGACTCGAGTCCACATCGAACGCACACGCATGCACCGATCACTCCTCCCGGACGAAGCGGTCCTTGCGGCGGCCCAGCAGCAGGCGCGACAGGATTTGGCTGTACGCCTTCTGCTTCGTCAGGTATTGCACGTACGAGGAGGTGATGCCGCCGTTTAGGGATGACACGCTCTCGATGGGGACCTGGGCGGGGTGGTGGGAGGGGGGGGGGGTAGGTGAGGGGGCGATGTGTGTGTGGGGGGGAAAGTGAAGGTGAGGTGAGGCCGTCGTAGAAGGAAGGCACGCTCTCGATGGGGACCTGGGCGGAGTGGTGGGAGGGTGAGAGGGGAGCGGGGGGGGGGGGGGGGGGAGAGGGGTAGAGGGGTAGAGGGGAGGGGAGAGCGGGGAGCGGGGGAGCGTGGGAGCGGGGAGCGGGGGAGGGCGGAGTGGTGGAGGGAGGAGGGGGGAGAGGGGAGGGGAGAGGGAGGGGGGGAGGGGGGAAGGGGGGGGGGGGGGGGAGGGGGGAGGGGGGAGGGGGGGAGAGGGGGGAAGGGGAAGGGAGGGGGAGGGGGGAAGGGAAGGGGGAAAGGGGAAAGGGTGGAGAGGAGGGGGAGAGGGGGCGGGAGGGGGATGTGAGGTGAGGTGAGGGGCTGCACGTGCGTGGGGGCGTGCGTCTGTCACATCCTATGTGCTCGGCTTGTCACATCCCATGTGCGAGGAGGGCTGTTACAAGTAGTTGGATCTTGGGACCAAGTGCCCTGTCCAGGTCCAGCCCTAACCCACCAGCCCCCCCACCACCAGTGGCCAGCCGCCCGTCTGCAGCGCTCGGGTGCTACACGCCAAGCACGGTCGAATGTGCTGCCTGTACGTGCGTCACACACGACTGTAGAATGTATCATCAGGCTGCTCGCTCCTACACCACCAGCGAAGAGCTGAGGGATAATGTGGCATAGAGAATCTGTGTCTGTGCTTCACAAGAGAGCAGCTTCAAAAGCAGCAGCTAAGCTGCTTCTTTGCTAACCCAGATACCGCACGCGCCCTTAGCCTCCGCGGGGGGTCGGAAAATGACTGTTTAATCGCGCCGCGGGGGTCGTGTTTTGTCGACTTCAGTCGCTTGGACGCCCCAAATCACGTTTTCTTGCAAATTTAAATCGTTTTCAGCTTCGCGGGGGGCATCCAAACCGATACTTAATCGCGAAGGCAGAAGGCAAACTCGTACCGTACTGCTCGATGTACTTCACGTCACAGTTCACGGCAGGCTGTCGTGAACTGTGCCGTGAAGAGGGGTCAGCTCCTGAGCGGTAAGAGAAAAGTGTGGGACTCGCACAGCGGCGCCGCTCACTCGCCCCCGTGCCCGTACCTGTCGCCTGGCAGCGGCTATCAACCTCGCGAGGAAAACGCTCCCGGGAAAAAAGGCAAGTCAGAACGAGCCCATGCAGTGCCATGCAGTGCTCATGTGCGTTTTCTTGTGTGCCGTGAACTGGGCCGTGAAGCATGTCTGGGGTCGGGGCTGCCGTGAACTCTGGGATGTAAGGAAGCTGAAAACGGCCATTTCGGCTGCCATGAACTGCTCTGAACGTGAAGTACATTGAGCAGTACGGTATGGTATGCGACACATGTCAACAAAGGGTGAGCTAAACAACGCACCCTTCGCACTTGCGGCACGATCGTCGCGGCGACCTGCTCTGCCGTATGCTTCATCCCTGTACCGTAAACTCGGCTAGCCTGTACCGGTGGCCCAAAACATATACAATTAATTGATTCTGGAGGAACAGTATCGCAGTACTTTTTTTTAGAGTTTTTTTTAATAAATACAGCACCCCAAAAAGACTTGCCCAAGGCGGGATTCGACCTCGGGCGGCTTGAATACTCCAGTTGGGGAGTATCGTAGTCCGATACCAATTAATTCAACTGTATCGGCTCAGAGTATCGGAGGGGTCTGGGAATTAATTACCGATGCAGGCTAACCGAATTTACGGTTTATTACAGTAGTATCCATAATCAACACAGATAAGAGAGATCTGCCGTATGTCTCATCCCTGTGTATTGCAGTAACATCCATCATCAACAAAGATAAGAGAGATCCAGAACAACGCACTCTTCGCACTTGCGGCACGATCGTCGCGGCGACCTCCTCTGCCGTCTCCGCGAGGCAGTTGATGAAGAACTTTGACATGGGCGTGTCTGCGTTTGACAGTTGGCAGTTGGCAGCTGGTGAGGTGGCGGTTGCGTGGCAGTTGCGTGGCAATTGTGTGGCAGCTGGTGGTGGTTGGTGGTTGAGGCAGGCTGGCAGCTGGTGAGCTGGCGGTTGGGAGTTGGGAGGCAGTTGGCAGTTGATGAAGAACTTTGACATGGGCGTGTCTGCGTTTGACAGTTGGCAATTGACAGCTGGTGAGGTGGCAGTTGCATGGCAGTTGCTTGGCAGTTGCGTGGCGGTTGGTGGTTGAGGCATTTGGCGGTTGGTGAGTTGGCAGTTAGGAGGCAGCTAGAAGTTGGGAGTGGGCAGTTGGGAGGCAGGTGGCAGTTGGTGAAGATCTCTGACATGGGCCTGTGTGTGTTTGGCAGTTGGCAGGTGGTGAAGAACTCTGAAATGGGCCTGTCTGCGGTTGGCAGTTGGCAGTTGGTAAGTTGGAAGTAGCGTTGGCAGTTGCGTGGCAGTTGGGAGGCGGTTGGCAGCTGATGAGTTGGCAGTTGATCCAGAATTTAGATGTGCGTGCCTTAAGTGGCAGTTGGCAGTTGATGAGGCCTCCCCCAGTGAACCTCCAGCCAAAAACCGGCTGCACCAAAATCGCAAAACGGCCTCGTTCGCTGCTCCCCACGTGCAGGATTGCCTTTCATAAACATGATCTACGCATGCATGTCGATGGCGTGCGGTGGGAGGCGTCGTGGGCCGCTGCACGACGGCATCTGTCACGACCCCATGCAACCCTCCAATGGCCAAAAGGCTCTGCGCGCCCCTCCCGTCCCCTCGCGGCGCCTCCTACTGATGCGTACCGCCAATAACATGAACCTGGCGGGGGGCTGGTCCCCGTGGGGCATGGCGAGGCGAGGCGCCGGTTTTTGGGGGGACCCCAGATTAGCGTCGTTGTGCGTCGCGCACAGGCAGTCTCCGCGCGACTTAGCGCAGTAATTCGCTTGCCGATATGTTCATATCGACGCCTTCGTCGTGGGAAACTCTGCGGTGGAGAGACGGCGAAATGCGGGGCGAAACGGCTTGGAACGAATGAGACGGTGTCGAAAAAACACCATGTTCTTAGCCGTTTTGCCCCGCATTTCGCCGTCTCTCCACCGCACAGTCTCACACGACGAAGGCGTCGATATGAACATATCGGCAAGCGAATTACGTCGGGAGCGATGCGTTTGACCGCCTCACGGCCGAACAAAAAATCGAAAACTTTAGGGTTTGCAGTTTGGCCGCTTGTTGGCCGCCCTGGGGGGAGGTGCACTGGGGGAGGCCATGAGTTGGCAGTTGGTGAGTTGGCGGAAGTTGCGTGGCAGTTGCGTGGCAGTTGGCAGTTGCGTGGCAAGTTGGTAGTTGCGAAGCGGTTGGCAGTCGTGATGGCACACGCACACACAAACATACACAAACATACACACACGCACATGCACACACACTATCACACACACACACACACACATACACACACACGCGTGCACACGCATGCAAGCACGCACGCGTACACACACACGCACGCACGCACACACACGCAAACACGCACACATGAAACACACACACTCACACACACACGCACACACGCACACGCGCACACACATGAAACACACACACACACACACACACACAGACGCCCCCCACACACACACACGCACACACACGAACAAACACATGCACCCAAACACATGCAGGCACACACACACACACACACACACGCACAAACGCGTGTCGGAGCGCACCTGCACCTGTCATTAGCAGCTCTGTTGTGACCATGCCTGGGGAGAGGTTGTGCACGCCCACATTCTTGATGTCGGCCTGGTGTGTGTGTGTGTGTGCATGCGTGTGTGTGTGCGCGTCGTGCGCGTGCGTGTGCGTGTGTGCGTGCAGCAGGGGACAGGCTGTGCACGCCCACATTCTTGATGTCGGCCTGGGGTGTGTGTGAGTGTGTGTGTATGCATGTTTGTGTGTGTGTGTGTACGTGTGCATGTTTGTTTGTGTGTATGTGTGTGTGTGTGTGTGTGTGAAGCAGGGGACGGGTTGTCCGCGTCCACATTCTTGGTGTCGGCCTGGTGTGTGTGTGTGTGTGTGTGTGCATGTGTGTGTGTGTCGGCCTGGTGTGTGTGTGTGTGTGTGTGTGTGTGTGTTCAGCAGGGGAGAGGTTGTGCACGCCCACATTCTTGATGTCGGCCTGGTGTGTGTGTGTGTGTGTGTGTGCGTGTGTGTGTGTGTGTGTGTGTCAGTGGTGTCATAAAGGGAACCAAGAATGTCGTATTTGCCGTGCAACATAGGAGGGAACATGCCGAAGCGCCGAATTGCCCCCGCAGGAGGCGTTTTTCCACTGAAAAGTATGCAAAGCGTCGAATTTCACACTTCTCGTAGCGAAGATCCTGCAATCGCCGCAATTGCGTGTGTGTGTGTGTGCATGCAGCAAGGGAGAGTTTCTGCATGCCAACATTCTTGATGTCGGCCTGGTGTGTGTGTGTGTGTGTGTATGTGTGTGTGCACGCATGTGTGTGTGTGTGTGTGTAGCAGGGAGAGGTTCTGCAAGCCCAAATTCTTGATGTCCGCCTGGTGTGTGTGTGTGTGTGTGTGTGAGTGTGCAGCAGGGGATGGGTTGTGCACGCGCACATTCTTCATGTCGGCCTGGTGTGTGTGTGTGTGTGTGTGTGAGTGTGTGCGTCTGTGTGTGTGTGCAGCAGGGGAGAGGTTGTGCACACCCACATGCTTGATGTCCGCCTGGTGCGTGTGTGTGTGTGTGTCGGCCTGGTGTGTATGTGTCGGCCTCGTGTGTGTGTGTGTATGTGTGTGTGCATGTGTGTGTGTGTGTGCAGCTGGGGACAGGTTGTGCAAGCCCACATTCTTGATGTCGGCCTGGTGTGTGTGTGCGTGCGTGTGTGTGTGTGTGTGTGTGTGCAGCAGGGTATAGGTTGTGCACGCCCTCATTCTTGATGCCCGCCTGGTGTGTGTGTGTGTGTGTGAGTGTGTGTGTGTGTGTGTGCAGCAGGGGAGAGGTTGTGCACACCCACATGCTTGATCTCCGCCTGGTGTGTGTGTGTGTGTCGGCCTGGTGTGTATGTGTCGGCCTCGTGTGTGTGTGTGTGTGTGTGTGTATGTGTGTGTGCATGTGTGTGTGTGTGTGTGCAGCTGGGGACAGGTTGTGCATGCCCACATTCTTGATGTCGGCCTGGTGTGTGTGTGCGTGCGTGTGTGTGTGTGTGTGTGCGTGCAGCAGGGTGTAGGTTGTGCACGCCCTCATTCTTGATGCCCGCCTGGTGTGTGTGTGTGTGTGTGTGTCTGTGTGTGTGTGTGCAGCAGGGGAGAGGTTGTGCACACCCACATGCTTGATGTCCGCCTGGTGTGTGTGTGTGTGTGTGTCGGCCTGGTGTGTATGTGTCGGCCTCGTGTGTATGTGTGTGTGCATGTGTGTGTGTGTGTGTTCAGCAGGGGACAGGTTGTGCACGCCCACATTCTTGATGTCGGCCTGGTGTGTGTGTGTGCGTGTGTGTGTGTGTGTGTGTGTGTGCAGCAGGGTATAGGTTGTGCACGCCCTCATTCTTGATGCCCGCCTGGTGTGTGTGTGTGTGTGTGTCAGTAGTGTCATTAAGGGAACCAAGAACGTCTTATTAGCCTCCGCAACACACAAGGGAACATGCCGAATCGCCCCCGCAGGCGGCGTTTTTCCGCTAGAAAGTATGCAAAGCGTCGAGTTTCACACTTCTCGGAGCGAAGATCCTGCGATCGCCGCAATTGCGTGTGTGTGTGTGTGCATGCAGCAGGGGAAAGGTTCTGCATGCCAACATTCTTGATGTCGGCCTGGTGTGTGTGCGTGTGTGTGTGTGTGTGTACGTGTGCATGTTTGTGTGTGTATTTGTGTGTGTGTGTGTGTGTGTGCATGCAGCAGGGGACAGGTTCTGCATGCCAACATTCTTGATGTCGGCCTGATGTGTGTGTGTGTGTGTGTGTACGTGTGCATGTTTGTGTGTGTGTGTACGTGTGTATGTGTGTGTGTGTGTGCAGCAGGGGACAGGTTGTCCACGTCCACATTCTTGATGTCGGCCTGGTGTGTGTGCGTGTGTGTGTGTGCGTGCGTGCATGCGTGTGTGTGTGTGTGTGTGTGTGTGTCTGCGTGTGTGCGTATGTGCGTGTGTGTGTGTGCGTATGTGCGTGTGTACGTGTTTATGTATGTGTATGTGTGTGTGTGCGTGTGTACGTGTTTATGTGTATGTGTATGTTTGTGAGTGTGTGTTTGTGTTTGTGTGTGTGTGTGTATGCTTGTGTGTGCGTGTGTGTGAGTGTGTGTGTGTGTGTGTGTGTGTGTGGAGTCCGAAACGCTGTCAACTCAACTATGTATGACCCCACACACACACACACACTAAGAGAGAAAGATATCGTTACAGAGAACTCTGCACGGCAGACCTAGATAGGCTGTTTCTAGTCATCAATTGAGGAGATTCCGTTTGAAGGCGGGAGACCAACCATGCGCCAGCAAGAGGGTGAACAACCTCATTCGTAAAGCAGTGGGGGAAAGGGGCAGTGGCGAGTCATTGACGGCTGTGTTCGGCAATCCGCCTCGACTGAGTTTAAACTAGGTGTCGGCAGAAGGACTTCCACAGTTGTGGAAATCATCCTAAGATGATCCACTCGGTGGTGACTCGCTCGGCGAACTCGGGGCGCTCGGGGATGTCGCGTGTGAAGTTGAAGAGATGGATGTTTGCGGAGGGCGTAGAGCGTGACGGAGTGGGCGCAAAAGTCACCGGCGTGAGCCGGAAGAAGGTGATGGCGCCGCCAGCACAGAGCGAAGTCGTGTCCAAACAGCGGTAGTCGTGCAAGTGGGAGGCAGTGGGAGGGAGGCAGCGGGAGGGTAATCGGAGGGTGAGGGGGAAGGGCGGGGGAGGGTTAGGGAGGGGCGGGGCACAAGATGGGGTGGGGAGCTGCGGGGATGGAGGGGTGGAAGACAGGAGAAGGGAGGGAGGAGAGGGGAGAGAGGAGGGAGCCACACTGTGGCCCGGCCACATGGCGCATACACAGGCGCTGGTAGCATGGGGGGGGGTGCATGGGGTGCATGTGCGCGCATGGGGCGCATGGGAGGGGCAACTCCATGTGACGAGCATGTGGGTGTATGGAGGTCGACGGGGCGGCAGTGGGATAAGCGGTGGGTCTCTTGAGGTGGGGCGTGGGGTCGAATGAACGACTGGGCAGTGTGCGGTGGGCGGGACGGTGGCGGCTGGAGGAACTCGGTAGCTCAAGCGCTGAGCGCTGAGCGCTGGCTCGGGCCGCATGGCGGTCGAGGTGATGGCACTGAGATACCTGGGCTCCGTTGTCTGAAGCTGCAGAGCTGCGGGGGGGGGGAAATCTATGCGGTAGGGCGTCGCGTTTTTTGCCATGTGGAGGGTGTGCGAGAGAGTGCAGATGGACTGAGTTCCTGGATGCATGCGTCGACTGGCTGCTGAATTGGCAGCCCGACGACAGGGGGCGTACGGAGGAGAAGAGGCGGCGAGAATCGGCGGCGGCATGGGTGAAGGGGGGTCGACATAGGCGGCGGCGATGACTGCGCCGGGGGCGGCCCACAGAGTGGGGCGGCCCACAGTGGGGCGGCTCACACACACACACACACACACACACACACACACACACACACACACACACACACCTGCCCCAGTGCCGCCTGCAGGCTCTTGCCCAGCTGCGCGAGCGAGCGCTTAGTCGCCCCCCCCTCCACACACACGAGTGTGGAGCCCCCTCAAACACACACACACACACACACACACACCTGTCCCAGCTCCGCCTGCAGGCTCTTGCCGAGCTGCGCGAGCGAGCGCTTGGTCGCCCCGTAAGCTGCAAACCGAGGCGTCGCGCCGCCGTCAGCGCCAGCGCCTGTGTGTGTGTGTGGGGGGGGGCGGAGGGTTTAAGGGTTCAGGGTTAGGGTTAGGGGTTAGGGGTTTAGGCGCCTCCATCAGCACCAGCAGCTGTGTGGGTTGTGTAGAGGGTTTAGGGTTCGGGGTTAAGGGTTTAGAGTTCGGGGTCGACGGTTTAGGGTTTAGGCGCCGCCGTCAGCACAAGCGCCTGTGGGGGGGTGTAGAGGGTTTAGCGATTGGGGTTGACGGTTGAGGGTTTAGGCGCTGCCGTCAGCACAAGCGCCTGTGGGGGAGGTGCGGAGGGTTCAGGGTTGAGGGCTTAGGGTACAGGTATTTTAGGGTGTGTGGAGGGTTCAGGGTTCAGGGCTAAGGGGTTGCGTTGTGTGTTTAGGGTGTTGTGGAGATTGCAGTGATTTCCTTTTCGGCTCTACACAGCCATGTGGCTGTATTCCGCCGCCCTCCGACCTGGAACACAGCTAAATTGATTCAGTGGATTGGTAGTCTGACGAGGCTGCCAGAGAGAGCTCGTCAAGAGCTTTCACATGACCTATACATGGGGACAAACGGTCAACGGGAGGTCGCCGGTCAACGCGGCCAAAGCAAAATCCGGCCGTGGAGTAATGATGATGGATATTACAGTCTGTGTGACACCAGTAATGATGTACAAGACCGGTGTCGGCGCTAGCGCCCGACACCTTAAACTCAGTTTCAGTGGGAAACTGGCTGGCTACCTGATAGGGGTGAGGGTAAACCCCCCACACGCGCGAACGCACTGGACCTAGACAGGACACTGGCCCCCCAGATCCACCCTATACCACCCAGGTAGTGACAGCAACGCATTGTTGGTGTGCGCCTGTGTTCTACTACTAGTCCCGCCGCCGCCATTGGCTCCAGCAATCTCCTCCAGGCCCGCCAGCAATCTCCTCCACGCCCGCCAGCAATCTCCTGTATGCCCGCAAGCAATCTCCTCCATGCCGGCCAGCAATCTCCTGTATGCCCGCCAGCAATCTCGTCCATGCATGGGCGCCGCCATGCGATCTCCATGCGCCGCGCCGCGCTCCATGCGCGCCAGCACCCGTACCACCCGCCTCATTCCCGTTCTTTAGCCATTCCCCGTGACACCTATGGCTGATCCTTGTTCCGCCGTCCCCTTTGGCATCTGTAACCCGTATCCTCTCCCTGTAGCCTCATTCCCCGTTCTTAACCGCCACCTCCATTATGGTGCCCGCCCGCTGGTGGGGCCTCGCCTCGCCCTATGCCGCACGGCTAGTGTATTGATTGCTGCGCCATCTATAATCTGCGCCTTGGGGCAGGGAACCCTTGCGCCACAACCTCCTCACAAAGCCTAGCCGCATGTGCCTCGCTTCCCATGTTTCTCAATTTCTCGCCATCCGCTTCCATGCCCGCCTGCAATCTCCTCCACGCCTGCGAGCGATCTCCTGTTTGCCCTCAAGCAAACTCCTCCATGCCCGCCAGCAATCTCCTCCATGCATGCACGCGCAGAGCGCCGCCATGCAACCCCCATGCGCCGAGCGCGCCGTGCGCGCGCCGTGCGCGCGCCGCGCCCACCAGCTCCCGTAGCCTCATTCCCCGTTCTTTACCCATGCGCCGTGACGCATTAGCCTTGTCCGCCGTCCCCTGGCATGCATAACCCGTAGCCTCATCCCCGGTAGCCGCATTCCCCGTTCTTAGCCGCCATATCCATTATTGTGCCCGCCCGCTGGTGGGGCCTCGCCTCGCCCCATGCCGCACGGCTGGTGCATCGATCGAAGAGCTTATGAACTCTGTAATAAACTGTAATAAATTGGTCATCCTTAAAAGAAATTCACTGGGAGTCTGTCTCGGGGGGTGAACCGTGGTGTGACAGGTGTGTGGAGGGGGAGGGGCGGCAGGCGGGGCAGGGGGGTCAGAGGAGGGTTAGGGCTTGGGGTTGACGATATGGGCCGGAGGAGATGTGGAGGGTTAGGGAGGTTTGGATTTCAGGTTTAGGAGTCCTCCTAGGGTTCAGGGTTTTACTATCAAAATCCCAATGTCTGATCCGCGCCAGTGAATGCGGTCATAACGTCTGAGACGGTCCGGGGTGCGCCTCAGGCGGTGGTGGGCGCCTAAGGCGGTCTGTGTGGCGCCTGAGGCGGTTTGGATAACGCTTAAGGCGACAACTGAGGCGATCGTTGGTGCGCCTCAAGTGGCGCCTCAGGCGGTCGGAGCGCCTGAGGCGCCGCCTGATCCGCGCCATGGAATGGGACGCCTCAGGCACCGCCTCAGGCGATGTGAATGTGGACGGGGGGGGTGCGGCAGGCGGGGCAGGGGGGTGAGGAGGGTTTAGGGCTTGGGGTTGACAATATGGGCCAGAGGAGGTGTGGAGGGTTGAGGAGGTGTGGAGTTCGGGTTTAGGGTTCAGGATCTAGGGTTGAGGATTTAAGGTTGAGGATTTCGGGTTGAGAATTTAGGGTTGAGGATTTAGGGTTCTGGATTTAGGGTCGAGGATTTAGGGTTGAGGATTTAGGGTTCAGGATTTAGGATTCAGGATGTAGGGTTGAGGATTTAGGGTTCAGTTTTGTTCTGGGCGTCGCGCCCCCATCAGCGCCAGCGCCAGGACGTTTTTTGTGTTGAGTGGGGTGGAGTGGGGTGGGGTGGGGTGAGGCGGGGCGGGGTGCGGTTGGATGGGATGGGGTGGGGTGGGGCACGCAGCAGGCATGGCGGTGATAATGATGGATTGAACAAACAAAGTTTGGTGGTGGTCGCACTGATTCCGCTGCCCCGCCCCCCCCCCCCCAGCATGGCGCGTACCGTCCATGTTGAAAACGTGCCCCCCAGAGTTCTGCTCGCGCATCAGCCGCACAGCCTCGCGGCAGCACACCATCACGCCTGAGAGAGTGAGAGAGTGAGAGTGAGTGAGAGTGAGAGAGTGCAGAGGGGGGGGTCCACCCAGTGGGGGCGCCAGCCCAATTTCGGGGGCCAGGTCCCACGGGAGGGGAATCGCCACTTATAGGGTAGATGCACCCCGCCACCACGCACAAAGTTGCTATGAACAGAACTCCCCTCCCGTGGGACTAGTAACCGAAAAGTGTGGACGGACGTTTCGTAACCAATGACGAAATTCGGGCGATGGGCCCGAAACCAGGGGCGCTGGATAGCTGACTCCATTCCGCGTCTATGGGTGTTTGTAGTACCTCGGGGGGCCAAAGGATGAGTGAGATATGGCCTGTGGCGTGGGGACGTGGCGAACCGCCCCCAAATGCGCCACGCCGTGCCCTGTGTGCGCGCCTGGTGAAAGGGAACCCCAGATCTTTGGGCATGAGCCCTTACTACGTGATATAGGGCAGCTGTGGTCCGGGGGGCGCGACTGTGGGCGCAGCGGTCGCCGCGCTGTTGCTGCGCGCGTGTGCGCGCTGGCACTGCATGGCGCATGGCGTGCCCATGCAGCCCAGTCCAGAAGGTGCCTGATGGCAGATCCGGGGCAACAAGTGAACGACACATGGTATATGGGCCATGCGGGGTGGGTGTCAACGAAGGGAGGGGCCCTACATACTGTTTTGTGGAGTGACTGGGTGTGGGCAGGGAGGACAGACGGTGCCAGGCCGCCGCCCTGGCGCCCCCGACCAGCATCTACAGCAGCGCAATGCCATACTCGACTCATATGATGTCTCTGCAACCGCGGGGAAGCCGCGGGCCGCGTCGTCGCGACGGCGGGAGTCGCGCAGACGGGTAGGTCCCCGCCCCGCGCCCTGGCCCTCGCCCGCTGCCCCACCGACACAGAGTCGCTTGGGTTATTAGAAAGGCGATAGGGGGGGCTGGGCGGAGTGGGGTGGCCTATGGAAGAAGCCAAATGTGGGCCTCATGGTTGGCCCAGTTTTGGTATGGACCCCCCTTGACCCCCCCCCTCCGGATAGAGTGAGAGTGACGAAGTGGGAGACAAGAGTGAGAGAGTAAGAGAGTGAGCGCATCAGGCGCACTGCCTCGCGGCAGCAGACCATCACACCTGCATGATTGAGAGAGTGAGCGAGTGAGATGCAGAGTCAGAGAGTGACAGAGTGAGAGAGTGACAGAGTGAGAGACAAGAGAGAGTAAAAGAGTGGAAGAGTGAGCGCATCAGGCGCACGGCCTCGCGGCAGCACACCATCACGCCTGAGAAAGTGAGAGAGTGAGATGCAGAGTGAGAGAGAGAGAGAGTGAGAGAGTGAGAGTGTGAACGAGTGAGAGCATCAGCCTTACTGCCTCGCGGCAGCACACCACCACGCCTGCATGGTTGAGAGTGAGAGAGTGAGATGCAGAGTAAGAGAGTGACAGAGTGAGAGAGTGAGAAACAAAAGTGAGAGAGTAGGAGAGTGGAAGAGTGAGAGCATCAGCCGCATGGCCTCGCGGCAGCGCACCATCAAGCCTGGGGGAGAGAGAGTGAGAGTGAGAGTGCGAGATTGAGAGAGAGAGTGGAAGAGTGAGAGCATCAGCCGCATGGCCTCGTGGCAGCACACCATCAAGCCTGGGGGAGTGAGAGAGTGAGAGTGAGAGTGCGAGATTGAGAGAGAGAGTGGAAGAGTGAGAGCATCAGCCGCATGGCCTCGTGGCAGCACACCATCAAGCCTGGGGGAGTGAGAGAGTGAGAGTGAGATGGAGAGAGAGAGTGAAAGAGTGAGAGCATCAGCCTCATGGCCTCGCGGCAGCACACCATCACATCGCCTGGGGAGTGAGAGAGTGAGAGTGAGCGTGAGAGAAAGAGTGCGAGTGAGAGAGTGAGAAAGAATGACGACGCATCGTGCGCGTGCGCATACACACACACACACGCACCAAGCACGTTTGTTGACACAATCTCCTCTAGCTCTTCATTGGTGCTGTCGACACACACGCACACACACACGCACACGCCCACACACACGCACACACACGCACCAAGCACGTTCGTCGACACGATCTCCTCTAGCTCCTCGTCAGTACTGTCAACGAGGGGTCCGTACTTGTACGCGTTGGTGCCAGCATTGTTGATCCTGATGGTGTGTGTGTGTATGTATGTGTACGCGTTGGTGCCAGCATTGCTGATCCTGGTGGGTTGTGTGTGTGTGTGAACGCATTGGTGCTGGCGTTGTTGATCCTGGCGGGTTGTGTGTGAGTGTGTGTGTGTGTATTGGTGCCGGCATTGTTGATCCTGATGGTGTGCGTGTGTGTGTGTGTTGGTGCCGGCAGTGTTGATCCTGATGGTGTGTGAGTGTGTGTGTGTGTGTGTGTGTGTTGTGTTTGTGTCTGTGTTTGTGTGTGTGTGTGTGTGTGTGTGTGTGTGTGCGCGCATTGATGCCGGCATTGTTGATCCTGAGAGAGTGAGAGTGAGTGGGAATGAGAGTGTAAGAGTGTGAGAGTGTGAGAGAGAGTGAGAGAGAGTGAGAGCGAGAGTGAAAGAGTGAGAGTGAAAGAGTGAGAGTGAGAGGGTGAGTGCGTATGCATGTGCATGATTTTGTGTGTGGTGCTGTTGCGAGAGAGAGGGAGAGACAGAAAGAGAGAGAGAGAGAAAGAGAGAGAGAGAAATAGAGAGCTGGACTCGAGGTGCTGTGGATGGTGGAGGTGGTGGTGGTGGCAGTCGTTGGCGATGGCGACCGCAGCCCACCACCTGCCGACCTTTCCTGGCGCGCCATTTGATCACTCTGCGCAAACCTTCATCCCAAAAGTAACCGACATGTTGGAGAAGCGCAAGTATCTGAACGTAGCCAGAAACCACCACATGTCGACCTTCCCCAGCGCGCCCTTTGCGTGTTCGGCGAGCGCACAAAGCACCACGTAACCGATAAAGCAGAGGCAGCAGCAGTAACACGGGGTTTCCAGCTAAGCAGGCTACTCTTCTACTAGAGACACCCGCCCATACTCCAGCACACTTAAGTACTAGAGTACCGCCGGCTCCCGGCCGATAGACTTCCGCTCCCGCCGGCTAGACTACCCCAAACAGCGGTCTCTGAGAGACATGTCTGGCAAGGAGCATATAGGAGAGGACCTTCCTCAGGGTCAAAGTAGTGGCCTTGTTGCCAGTCAAGCCGGCAGAGCCGACTGGCGCTGACTGGAACGGTCCCGCCTGGCAGTGCATGGCTGTCCAGCGCTCGTTTGCATGGGGCTCAGCCGGCGCCCCATGCCTCATGCATGGCCAGGTCCCACCCTCCAGGGGTGCATGGACGACAGAGTTGTCATGGAGGCTGCCTGAAGACCTTCCAACGCCAGTCACCGGCAGACGAGCGACCCCGAGGATGAGCGGTGACGAACGCTGCGATTGGTGAAGCGGATTTACTCTGTGTTGCCACGGCGGTCGCCACCGCCGAAGCCGTGATGGTAGCCCGCCTCCACGGGCAGCCATCTTGACCAATGTCCAGCATGCATTGACGGGCGCCAGCTCCTCCGCTCGTAGATCAACTCGTCGAGATCGGTGCCGCATGGCGTCCTGCATGGGGGGAGGATAAGGGCCGTCTCCCAGCACGGGCCGCGGCAGCGCCGCGGCTACTCGCCACGCCATGGCAGCGCCGGGCAAGCCGCTCCTGAAGTGTTCCACCGAGGGGCAGTCTAGCAGGAGCCGGGCCAGTCGTATTTTACCCCGCTCGTCAGCGGCACGGAGATCCTCGTGCTGCTGGTGAGCAGCGCCGCATTGCTGGGTCCAGGGCTCGGCGACGAGAACGCGCCTCCGTTAATCGAGCCCCAAGGCAGAAAAAAGCAGAGGCACAGGAGAATAAATCAACCTCCACCGAAAGTAACCGATGATGATGGATATTACAGTCTGTGTGACACCAGTAATGATGTATAAGACCGGTGTCGGCGCTAGCGCCCGACACCTTAAACTCAGTTTCAGTGGGAAACTGGCTGGCTACCTGGTAGGGGTGAGGGTAAACCCCCACACGCGCGCACGCACTGGACCTAGACAGGACACTGGGCCCCCAGATCCACCCTATACCACCCAGGTAGTGACAGCAACGCATTGTTGGTGTGCGCCTGTGTTCTACTACTAGTCCCGCCGCCGCCATTGGCTCCAGCAATCTCCTCCATGCCCGCCAGCAATCTCCTCCACGCCCGCCAGCAATCTCCTGTATGCCCGCCAGCAATCTCCTCCATGCCCGCCAGCAATCTCCTGTATGCCCGCCAGCAATCTCGTCCATGCATGGGCGCCGCCATGCGATCTCCATGCGCCGCGCCGCGCTCCATGCGCGCCAGCACCCGTACCACCCGCCTCATTCCCGTTCTTTAGCCATTCCCCGTGACACCTATGGCTGATCCTTGTTCCGCCGTCCCCTTTGGCATCTGTAACCCGTATCCTCTCCCTGTAGCCTCATTCCCCGTTCTTAACCGCCATCTCCATTATGGTGCCCGCCCGCTGGTGGGGCCTCGCCTCGCCCCATGCCGCACGGCTAGTGTATTGATTGCTGCGCCATCTATAATCTGCGCCTTGGGGCAGGGAACCCCTGCGCCACAACCTCCTCACAAAGCCTAGCCGCATGTGCCTCGCTTCCCATGTTTCTCAATTTCTCGCCATCCGCTTCCATGCCCGCCTGCAATCTCCTCCACGCCCGCGAGCAATCTCCTGTTTGCCCTCAAGCAAGCTCCTCCATGCCCGCCAGCAATCTCCTCCATGCATGCACGCGCAGAGCGCCGCCATGCAACCCCCATGCGCCGCGCGCGCCGTGCGCGCGCCGCGCCCGCCAGCTCCCGTAGCCTCATTCCCCGTTCTTTACCCATGCGCCGTGACGCATTAGCCTTGTCCGCCGTCCCCTGGCATGCATAACCCGTAGCCTCATCCCCGGTAGCCGCATTCCCCGTTCTTAGCCGCCATCTCCATTATGGTGCCCGCCCGCTGGTGGGGCCTCGCCTCGCCCATGCCGCACGGCTGGTGCATCGATCGCGTCGCCATCTAATAATCTGCGCCTTGGGGCAGGGAACCCCTGCGCCGCAACCTCCTCACAAAGCCTAGCCGCATGTGCCTCGCTTCCCATGTTTCTCAATTTCTCGCCATCCGTCTCTCTCTTCCATCCAGGCACAGTAAACCATTAGGGCCGCAATCTGCTTGAGTTCCGATCGTTGTGAGAGGGGGTGCATGCTCGCCGCAATTCTCGCCATCGTGCATCGTGCTCTCCATCGTACCGCTGCCCCATCTGCCACATAGCCTCGCCCCATCAGGACCAGTTCACCAGTAGCGCTGTGCGTCAGAGGCGATCAGGGTAAATTTCCAGATTTTCAGCCGCCCAGTACCAAGCGCAGTTGTCCCGGTTGTCCGCCATCGAGCGGCGCCAGGGCGGGAGCCCCTGGCGAAGAGCTCATGAACACATAGCCATACACCACACAGCAGTGCACCGATACAACAGGGTCACAGAAGCAACCAAACATAGCCCAAACCCACCACAGGTCGACCTTCCCCAGCGCGCCCTTTGCGTATTCGGCGAGCGCGCGAACCTCGACGCCGTCCGACACATTGCACGCCTGGCCCTGCGTGTGTGTGTGCGTGTGTGTGCGTGTGTGTGTGTGTGTGTGTGTGTGTGCGCGGGTGTTTGGGCTTAGTTGGTATGTCTGCACGTGTGCGTGTGAACACACCTTGACGCGGTCCGTGCCGTACTTTTCAGCCAGCTCCGCCACCGCCTCGGCAACCCTGACTGCCGACCGCGAAGTGATGATGACCGAATCTCCGGACCGGAGGAACTCTTCGGCCAAGGCCTTGCCCACGCCTGCGATTGTGGATTGTGTGCGTTTGCGTGAGAGAGTCTGTGCGGTTCCGTGAGGGAGCGAGTCCGTGCCAGCAGCTGTCCAACGGGCCTGTGTACGCCCCGGTCGGCCAAGGAAAGACTGAGATTGTGTGTTTGCATGTGATGACTGGCTGTCCGGATCGGAGGAACTCTTCGGCCAGGGCCTTGCCCACGCCTGCGGTTGTGTGTGTGTGTGTGTGTGCGTGTGTGTGAGTGTGCGTGTGTGTGTGTGTATATGCACGCGTGTTATGATGACCGAGTCTCCAGATCGGAAGACCTCTTCAGTCAGGGCCCTGCCCACGCCTGCGGTTCATAGGTGTTTGTGCGTGTGTGTGTGTGTGTGCATGAGTGTGTGTGTGTGTGTGTGTGTGTGCGTGGCAACGTAGTGGCCTGATCGGAGGAACTCTACGGTCAGGGGCCTTGCCCACGCCTGCGGTTCATAGGTCTCTGTGTGTGTGTGTGATGGCATCGGAGGAACTCTTCGGCGCCGTGCTTAAGCGCCCTGCCCACGCCTGTGCATGAAGCAAAAGGGTGGGCATGCGAAAAACAGTGTGTGTGCGTGTGTGTGTGTGTGTTTAGGGTTTTGGGTTTTAGGGTTTTACACACACACACACACACACACACACACACACACACACGCGCGCGCACCCTTTGTGGACCCAGTGATGAGCACGTTGTACGGAGGGCTGATGGGCAGCGCCCAGCGCCCATCACCGGCCCTGGGGCTAGCCTTGGGGACAGCCGTGGGCTCTGAAGCGCGCGAGGTGACGGCCGCCATGCGAACGCCACGTTTGAGCGCTGCGGGCAGGAGGCATAGGTGTGGGTGTGAGGGAGTTAGGGCAGGGTCTGTCAGAGGGGGATGCACAGCCAGCCATGCAACTGACAAGCAAGGCGTGTGCATGCATGCAGCAGTGCAGCCCTCAGCCCTAGAGAGAGGTCTTGGCGTGGGCGCATCGCAAAACCTACCAGAGGCGCGCATCGTGCTGCCGCGCAGCGTGGGCATCCGGCTGTGCATCGTTGCCTGGTTCGTTGTAGAGGTCGTTGTGGAGTAGCGTGTGTGTTCCTGCCTGGCCTGATGGGGCGATCCCGAGTTAGGAGTTTGAAGTTTGCTATTTAGGTTTGAGGAGGAGTCTGTGGTCCGTGGACGCTGTGGGCAAGGTGTGGGACCCTCCCCCACACCGATTTTGGTGGTGCGCAGGAAGCCGTGTCTACAGCGGCTGCAGACAGCGGCGGGCACGACAGACAGACAGTTGTGCATGTCCACATAAAATGAGAGGTGGTGGGCACTCAAGCTCTGTTGATCTGTGTACCCCTGATGCAAGCGCCGCACGCACGTGTGTGTGCGTGGGGGTGTGTCTAGATGGCGTGTGCGGGCTCCCCGCAGCACGTGCGGCTCCCCCACTCACCCTGCAGGCTCGGGCAAGGCGCCCGGTAGCGGTAAGCACGACTGAGAGAGTAGGGGCGGGGACGCGGGCACCCACCCGCGCCCCTTGACAGATAAAGATGGAGGACGCGCCCGCGGTGAGGGAGGGCTTGTCACAGCAGCTGCCCAGTCTGGGTGACGAGCGGTTGCCGCTGCAGCCCGCCCGGAGAACCCACGCGCCCTCACACACGCACTTGTATCACTTCCGCACTCGAGTGCGTGCCCACTCAAGTGCGGATTTGGATGCGAGTACGGATGTACCTGGAGTGGTATGTTGAGAGGTGAGTGCAGTGTGAGTGCAGTGTGAGCGTGCGCAAGCCATCGCCGCCATTTTCAAATTGGAGCCAACACGGTTGCCTCGCTCTCCGAGAGTTCCCCTCCCCCGCGTAGGGCCTCTTCTTTGGCCTTGAACGCGCCCTGAACGCGCCCGACGGGCGCCGCCCGTTGATGACACAGCAGTGGTGCGTGTCTTGCATCAAATTGCGTGCCGTCAGATCGCAGCCAGATCGTTTCTAGCATATGATGGATGACGCCCCCTGGCCCACACCCCTCGGCACCCCCCTCCACGCAGATTCGGTGGAGCGGCAGTAGGAGCAAGCTTGAGCTGCTGCGTTCCAGGAGGAGCAGTTCCGGCAGCACCAGCCGTTCAATCTCCAGCAGTTCTTCTGCGGCTGGCGTGCCAGCGTGGGCGATGCGCTGGTGTGCCTGTGGCGGTGGTGGCGCACATCAGCTGGTGCGCTGGTAGCGCACATCAGCGAGACCTGCCGTGACTGGGACTGCACTGCTGGTTTGTTGGTGTGGCTCCACGCTGACAGCTGGTGTGCACACTCACCCATCCGCCATCATCATCAGCCACCTTCCGGTCACCTGCCGCCACCTTCCGGTCACCTGCCGGCCACCTGCCGGCCACCTGCCGGCCACCTGCCGGCCACTTGCTGGCCACCGGCCGGCATGACTCAGCCACCTGCCGGCACGTGATGTTTGAGGAGCAGAAGATCAAGTGACGGGAATGATATGTGTGCAAGTGCGCCGGGGGTTCTGCTCAAGGTCCTCCCCGGCGCGGGCGCTTGGGCGTGTGAGGTGGGGAGACATGAGCGCGAACACCTTCGCGCACACTCACCCACACGCACTCACACGCGCACACCTTCACTCTTCCACGCGCGCTCGTACGCACACGCACACACCCCATCCGCGCGGTCGGGCTGACTGCGTGGGTCAGTGATAAAAGCTGCGCAGAGGGGGCATCCACTATGCCGAAGCAGCTGCAGCCGCTGCCAAATATCGATGCCAAAGCGTGGCGGGGCGGACGACAGATGATACCCCTCATTCCCATTGAGGGCGCACAGTGTTGGTGTGACTGGCCGCTGAGCCAGGCCAGGCACAGAGGGGCGCAGTGTAAACTCGTGAACCAGCGGTGGCTGCCCACATGTCAGTCAGTCAGGCAGCTGATTGACGTGTGCAGAGTCTGCGGGCTGGCATCATGCTCCCCGTGCTGCGGCTCCCCCAATCCCAGGACCCCAGGGCGCACACTGTGGGGCGCACTGTAAACTCGTAAGCCAGCGGTGGTTGTCTACATGTCAAGCAACTGGGCAGTGTGGTGTGCTGGTCGGAGGCTTGCTGTCCCACCCCATCCCCTCGTGGTGCTGAGTGACGTGTGCAGAGTCTGCGGGCTGGTCGAAACCTGTCAGCCAAACCGCTGACATCATGCTCCCCGTGCCGCGGCGCTGGCGCTGTCTCAGCCAAGCTGCCATGGTAGGCTGGCGCGCTGCGTGGCCTTGCGGGTTCTCCCAGTAGAGCCCCCCCCAGACTTGAAGTCTAGGCCTTAACCCACGCCCCGGGGTCCTCCAGGAGCGTACATGTGAAACCTATAAAGCCAGCCAAGCTGCCACGCCCAGTCGGAGCCATGTGGTTACCATGTGGTTACAAACGAGGGAGAGGTTCGGAGCGGGACTATGACGCTGAAGACTGAGGCTGGCCCAGCTTACTTCTTGGCCTTGAGGTCACCGCCGATCTCGAAGTGCTTGCAGCGACGGAGCGCCTTCATGCAGCTCTGCTTGCAATCGTTGCACTGCATGCGCAGCACGACCTTCTTGGTGGTCTTGGCCTGTGTGTGTGCGTGTGTGTGTGTGGTGTGTGTGTGTGTATGCGTATGTGAGTATGTGCGTTTGTGCATGCGCAGCACGACCTTCTTGGTGGTCTTGGCCTGTGTGTGTGTTTGTGTGTGTGGTGTGTGTGTGTGTCTGTGTGTGCGTGTGTGTGTGCGTGCATGCGCAGCACGACCTTCTTGGTGGTCTTGGCCTGTGTGTGTTTGCGTGTGTGTTTGTGTGTGTGTGCGCGCATGCGCAGCACGACCTTCTTGGTGGTCTTGGCCTGTGTGTGTGGGGGGTGGGGGTGGGGGGGGCGCGCGTGTGTGTGAGAGCGTGAGAGCGTGAGAGAGAGAGTGTGTGTGCGCGCGCAGACCGACTTTCTTGGTGGTTTTGGCCTGCGTGTGGTGTGTGTGGTCGATTTTACAGTCTTGTTGGACGCCTTTAATGGTGTGCGTGTGAGTGCATGCGCAGCACGACCTTCTTGGTGGTCTTGGCCTGTGTGTGTGTGTGTGTGTGTATGTGTGTTTGTGAGTGAGTGTATTTGAGTGTGTGCGCGTGGGGAGATGGGGGGAGGGGGAGTGTGTGCATGTGCTTGTGTGTGTGTGTGCATGCGCATCATAACCTTCTTGGTGGTCTTGGCCTGTGTGTGTGTGTGTGGTGTGTGCGTGTGTGTCGACAGCACCGACAAGAACCTAGAGGAGATTGTGTCGACATACGTGCTTGGTGCGAGTGTGTGTTTTGTGCGCATGCGCAGCACGACCTTCTTGGTTGTCTTGGCATGCGCGCATGTGGTGTGGTGTGTGTGTGTGCGTGTGTGCTTGCTTGTGTGTGCTTGCGTGTTTATGTGCTTGCTTGTGTGTGCTTGCATGCGTGTGTGCTTGCGTGCGTGTGTGTGCTTGTGTGTGTGCCATGCAGCTCTGCTTGCAATGTTTGCATTGCATGCGGAAAACGACTTCCTTGGGGTTGATGAGGAGCCTGTGTGTGTGTGTGTGCTTGCGCGTGTTAGCTGTGTTTGCGAGCGCGTGTGTATGTGCAGGGTGTGCACAGGGGTTTGTGGAGGCCTTAGCTGCGTGTGCGCGTGTGTCCAACCAGCCATCCACTTGATTCAGGCGCTGGTTGGGTCACCCGCTATTTGAACGACAGGTCAAAAGACCGACAGGTCAAGACCTTGTGCCGGTGCATTCTACCAAGGAAGTGTGAGTGCAGCCTTCTCGGCGGGGTTTCGGCCTGCACGCGCACGCATGTCCAGAGTGTGTGGGTGGGTGGGGGGCAACATGGCCTTCTTCGTGGTATTGGCCTGTGCCTGTGCGTGTGCGTGTGCTTTTGTGTGCATGTGCATCACAACCGTATTGGTGGTACTGGCCCGTCTGCGCATGTGCATGTATGTGCGTGTGAGTGCAGAACGGCGATCTTGGTGGTCTTGCGACGGGGGCAGTGTGTGCATGTGTGATTTTACATGTGCCTGTGTGTGTGCGTTTGTGCGCGCGTCTGTGCCAGTGCGAGTGTGTGTGTGCGTGTTTAAATGCGCGGTCTGGGTAAGGTCTTGGCCCGCGTGGCAAGATATGGGTGGGACGTGTAGCACGAGATAGGTGTGGCGTGGGGGGTCAGCGGGCCACGAAAATAGACGTTTCCAATGTGAGCCCTCCGTGCCTCAGCAGCTGCGACGGGCAGCTGGCCCACTGCGCGTGACGCTCATAGATGATCTCGGCCCGCATGTCCGCCCCATGTGTGTGCTGCTGCTGCACCGCCTCTGATGGCACTCCTGTCGGCTGACATGCTGCTATCAACCACCCTGCGGCTGCCAGGGTTGGCCCATGCATGGCCGCAGGCGGTGTGCACGCACGGCATGCGCATGCATGGTCGCGTGAGCCCAGGCCCACCTTCTTGTGGAACACGGGCTTGGTCTGGCCACCGAAGCCGGACTGCTTCCTGTCGTAGCGGCGCTTGCCTGCGTGCGTGCGATGCGACTGAGTGAGCTGGAATGCGGTGCAGAGTGGGGCCCAGGAGCTCCAACCTCTCGCTCAACCGCCTCAAGGCGTCCGCATCCATGCTAGCAGCATCCATTCTGAGCTCTCTTCCAGCTCTGCTCCCTGTCGCCGCGATGCCGCTGCGTCGGCGGCCCATGCAGCCGCACTCCCATGCGCCCCTGCAAACCGCCGCCGACTGACCGCCGCTGGCGTGCTCCATTCACGTGGTGTGCTGCAGTGTGCGCCGCTGCTGGGGCTAGAGCACACCATGTGCACAGTTCGCTGAGCCGCCGACTTGCTCTCCCGCGATGCCACCACTGTTCTGCCACGATGCACGCCGCTCTGTCACTCACCCTGGGCGTAGAGCGACGCCTTTCCGGTCTTGTACTGCGTGACCTTCATCATCATGTGCTTCTTGCAACCTGGGTGTGCAATGCGGCAGCGTGTGAGGCCCCGTCGCGGCCGCCAGCCCTCACCCGCTATGCGCGATGTCCCACTGCCCCGCAAGCCTCACCCTTGCAGAAGGCCTTCTTGGCCTTGGGAACGTTGACCTGCGGGAGCAGGAGGAGAAGGGGGCATGCTGAGCTACGAGACGGGCTAGGCGCATGGGCCTGGCGACCCTGCTGCATGACACAGTACGTGACTGAGGTGCGCACTATATCTCATGCTGTAGCTGGCCCCGATCGGAGCGTCGCCGGGGCTGGGCCAGCTGGCTTTGCGGCACTGAGGGAGCAGTCCCCTCTCCATGCACGCCCGCACAGCTCCCCGCTCCTCACCATCCTGCACCCAGCTGTTCACGAGGGACCAACCAAGGAGGGAGAGAGGGCGACGTCCTGCATCGAGGGGTATTTGTTTTGCATGCAGTCCACACCCGCCTCACACCACCATGCCACAGCACTAAGCAAGCCACAGCACCAAGCAAGCCAAAGAATTCTGCCATGGCCTCCCTCACAAATTCACTCTAAAAATGGGCCGCGGGGGGAGGGGGGATGTCGGATAGTTCTCCGTTTTTATGTATATGTAAAATTTCAATTCGAGTTGGTTCCTGCCCGGCTGTTGCCCGGCGGTCACAATCAGTTCCAGTGTTCCAGCGGGACAAGAAAAAGCAGGCACGAGTCCCACCGAAAGTAGCCCAGTGTATACCGTAGTGACACGCTCATTTGGGGGGACGATTGGGGGTAGGCTACCCCCAAACCCGTGTCGAGGATGTCACTGACGCTCGGGGCAACCCTCAAACCCGTGTCGCAAGTAAACGGCGTATATGCTGTAACTCACTCACTACTGCATGGATTTCGACGATTAGAAACACATTAAAACGCTAATAACAAGGGCTATCCACAACACTGCTTGGATGAAGCATGCGATGGAGGGAAGAGGGCGGGTGGGCAGTGTTGGTGTGTGAAACTGCCCCCAAATGTGTGTCACCAAGGGCGCTGCGTGCCGGCGGCTACCCCCAAACCCGTGTCTTTGGTGGGCGTATAACAGTCGTTTTCCCAACCCCCAAATGGCCGCACCCCCAAATGAGCGTCACTACGGTACACTGGGCTACGTAGCGCCCATCCGAAGTGGCGGGTGCCAAGCAAGCAAGCAGCACCGCAAGCTAGGCGCCACACTCAGCCCTGAAGCAGCCGGAGGCAGACCCCAGGTAAAAACCTGCATGCCCCCGGTGCTTGCACGCATCCACTGCTCAAGGGTGTTGCGTGTGGGTTGTTCTCAGTCCTTAGTGTCCCCATCCAAGTTTCACCCTCACTACTCCGTGGTATGCTTATTTCCTTGATCTGGGCATTATTGTGTCACCGGTGGCCGTGCCGTTGGCAGAGCCAACGTTGGCGTTGGCCGTTGGCACCGTTGGGCTGTTGGCAGTGACCCTGCCGCACCCGCCACTGCGCGCGTGTGGCGCCACCTCCCCTTCAAACACTACCAGAGGGGATACAACTTGCAAACAGGTGCAGCCACCCGCTCGCCGTCAACCACGAGGCGCACGCGGTGAACACCAGCTTCCCCGCAGCCCTGGCGGCAAAATTTGAGTCAGCCGGTATAGGGCGACAAACCGTGCTCGGCTCGTCTACCGCGGCGGGTACGTTTCCTTCCCATGTTCTGTCTGTTGAGGCTTGTTTTTTTGAGTGTGGTCGGGGGCGAGGGGCGCGGCATCATGTCTCCAGAGGGGTGGCTGTGTTGCACATTGAACCGTCAACACCTAAACCCGTGATCCGAAACCAGAACCCCTCGGGACCCAAACCCTGGATCCGAATTCCTGAAACCCCGAGCGGCATCGGTGGGCCTACACGTTGACCTGGTTTTCTGTCTGTTGAGGCTTTTTTTTAGTGCGGTCAGAAGCGAGGCGCATGGCCCCAGGTCTCCAGAGGGGTGTATGCGAGGCAGTGGTGTCCTTAGGGAAACCGAGAATGTCATGTTTGCCCCCGCAACATTGGAGGGAACATGCCGAATGCCGCAGGAGGCGATTTTTTGCTAAAACAAAGTGTGAAAATGTTGGATTTCCAAAAAAATCGCAGCGAAATTCCCGTGATTCGCCCCCGCACTTTCCCCACAAATTTCCCATTTTGCCCCCGCAGCGGGGGCTGCGAGGGCTGCGGGGGCACTAAGGACATCACTGATGCGCGGCGCGCAGATGCCTTGAACCCAAAGCCTTGAGCCCCCAAACCCTGAACCCATCCCCCCCCAGACCCCAAACGGCATCGGCACGCCTAAACGTCAACCATTGATGATTAGAGTTTTACAATCCACTTCTGGCGGTCACACGTACGGTTCCAAAGCTCCAGTGGGACTTAGAGAAACAAGGCTCAAGGCCCACAAAAGGTCAAGCTACAAGTAGCCCACGGTAACGCCATCCACACTTGGTGGCGGGCGCCAAGCAAGCAGCACCACTGTGCAGGCTGCACACCCAGCCCCTCAAATGGCCAGAGGGCGGACCCAAGGTATAAAACCATGAAGGGACCAAAAAGCCCTCCCCCAGACCACCGGAAGCGGGGCTAGTAGCACACCCGCCGCAGCACTCTACTCAGCGACCACACCGCACCCGCCACCGCACGCGTGTGGCGCCACCTCCCCTTCAAAAACACCCCCAGAGGGAATGCCATCTAGCAAGCAGGTGCAGGCACCCGCTCGCCGTCAACGACGAGGCGCGCGCGGTGGAACTGCGCCCGCTTCCCCGCAACCTTGGCGGCGAGGAAAGCGGGCCACAGCGCCTGGTGCTGCGCCTCCTCGCGGTCACTGAGGACGTCGAAGACTGCAGTCGAGTCCACGCAGCGGCGCAGCTCGTGGCGCCAGCGCACGACAGTGTCGGCCACGGCGTCATTGACCGTCGACCGTTGACTATTGACCACTGACCGTCACACAGTTGCGACCCGACGCACACGCCCGGGCACGACATTGGCTCGCCGGAGGGCTGGCTGCGTGCCGTGCGCGCCGAACCCCAAATTCCCAAACCCAAATCACTGAAACCCCGAACATCCCCGCGCTAAACCCTATTCTTAGTTGCTGGATAAGCCTTAATTCGGGCAGAATACCCAAATTCGGGCACTTTTTCCCGATTACATTAGGCGCTGTAGAATTCGATTCACGTCCCACCCTTCCGAACTGAGGTTCCTTATACCCCAATCTAGGGGACCTTTAATCAGGGGCGCCATTGCTTGAGCCTGTGGCACGTCGTTGCTGCTCGAAGTAGCTAATTTCGGGCAGCGAGCGGTGGCGGGCCGAGTCCTGATGGCGGGCTTCGTCACCGATGCCTTACGAGCGCGATGTCGTCCCTCCGTCCCTCGGTCAGGTACAAGGTGCCGAAGGGGAACCAACGGAAGGCTGTGGCCGTTTCTGGCACCATTGGAGCCTAGGAGGGGCGCATGGGGTGGGAAAGTGTGGGAAGGCCAATTTTGCCCATTTTGCCTAGGATTTTGCCTTTTTGGGGCAAAATCTGTGCTTGTCCCCAACGCTAACAGTGGTAATGATGTCAAATGGAGTTGAATTTTGGAACAGAGCTTCATATATTTTTTTGTTCGCCTCAAGATGTGGGCGCGGCTTATCTCAAGGGGAGCCATGTTATTTATATATGAAAAAACTTGGTGCCAGTTTTGAATTTCCCCCATGTTTGAGCCCTCCCAGCAACCGCCAGGATACGAATTTGAAAAAAATAAGACCATCAGCAGGTAGCCTGAAGTGTCAGCTTTCCAACATGCCCATTTTTGTCTCATGGGACTGAGTGTGGCAGCCGTGGCATGCATGCAAAAAACGTAAAAAACGTGCCCGAATTCGGGAAAATGGCCCATATACTAACACTATATATAACCTGAAACCCCATGTATATATAAGGTGTGCAGAGTGTGATTTTCTGGACCTGGCCCCATCCAAGGGGCCGCCGGGGCCGACACTCGGGCCACAGGTCCCCCAGACCTACCATGGCCAAATTAAGTCTGAAAGGGCGGGGGTCTAGCTGTGTAGCCAAGCAGCTGTGGGATGCATGCAAGTGCCAAATGGATAAATTAACCCCGCGGATCTAGTCACCCCCGGTCTTGATAACCCGAAACCACCCAGCTGAACCCTGTTGAAACCCTTCTAACCCGATGGCCCTGAACCACCCAGGTGCTTCCCGACTCGCACGCGTCTGTTGAATATTCATCATGTACCATTGACCGTTGACCATTGACCGTTGACCGCCGCGCAGGTGCGTCCCGACGCGCATGCCTGGGCACGACATCGGCTCGCCGGAGGGACGGCTGCGTGCCGTGCGCGCTGAACCCCAAATTCCCAAACCCAAATCACTGAAACCTCGATTATCCCCGTGCTACATCCTATGACCCAAAACCACAAACCAGAACCCCCCCTACCGTAGTACCGCTTTGCCTTGGAATGAAAAAATACGGAAAACGTCACGGCAAGGTCGATTTCTAGAAAATGTTGCCAAAAATGTCGAAAAGTTACGTCAAAACGAGGAGAAAAATCCCATGGCAAGGCAAAAACTTCTGAACAATTACCCTCTTTATGAAATTGGTGCCACGGCAAATAAGTCCTACAGGAGCCCTGTTGAAACCCTCCTGACCCAACAACCCTGTTGCAACCCTCCAAACCCGATGACCCTGAACCACCCAGGTGCATCCCGGCGCGCACGCGTCCGTTGAATATTCATCATGTACCGTTGACCGTTGACCGTTGACCGTTGACCGTTGACCACCATGCAGGTGTTTCCCGACGCGCATGCCCGGGCATGACATCGGCTCGTCGGAGGGCTGGCTGCGCGCTGGCGCGTGCATGGCGCTCACTGGCGGCGCTGCTCAAAACGAGAACGCCAGCACGGCGATCAACTTTGGGCTTGTTGTCGACGGCCTCTGCACGACGGTGAGTGGTGCAGCACGCGTAATTTACATTCTTGAAAAAATATAAATAAATGGGGGGAGATTGTGTCATTTTGCCCAGCTACCCAGCTTGCCAGCTCACGGCAATGTAACACGTGAGAACGCCAGCACGGCGATCGACTTAGGGCTCAATGTCGACGACCTCTGCGCGACGGAGAGTGGCGCAGCATACGTGATTTACATTCTCGAATAAAACAACCCTGAACCGAGGGGAAATTGTGTCATCTTTCCCAGCTTCTCAGCTTGCCAGCTCGCGGCAATGTAACACGTGAGAACGCCAGCACGGCGATCGACTTAGGGCTCAATGTCGACGACCTCTGCGCGACGGAGAGTGGCGCAGCATACGTGATTTACATTCTCGAATAAAACAACCCTGAACCGAGGGGAAATTGTGTCATCTTTCCCAGCTTCTCAGCTTGCCAGCTCGCGGCAATGTGACACGTGAGAACGCCAGCATGGCGTTCGATTTTGGTCTCGGTGTCGACGGCCTCTGCACGACGGTGAGTCGTGCTGCATACTATTCTCGAATCAATATCTATAGATACGAAATAATCGAGCGCGGCGGTCGAATTCGGGCTCGTTGTCGACGGCCTCTGCATGACGGTGAGTCGCGCGGTATGCGTAATGTACATTCTCGAATAAATATAAATAAATGGGGGGAGCTTGTATCATTTTGCCCAGCTGCCCAGCTTGCCAGCTCGCGGCAATGTAACACGTGAGAACGCCAG
>VFSX01000107.1:137500-155000 GCA_016618255.1 Chlamydomonas sp. UWO 241 | reverse complement strand
CCATTTCAACCCCGATAGACTTCAGACAATATGTAAAGCTCGTCACTGACCCTGGGGTGTCGGCGCAGCCGCGTTCGGGGGGTGCCAAAACTTGAATGTGCATGGTGCCGAGGTGTCCATGGACCTTCTCTGAGGTCTCCCTCGAGCTGCACATGTCTAGAGGGTGACTCCTATACGCCATGCGTGCCCCCAATCAGAGGCTGGGTGGCTCCTGGAGCATCTCGGGTGTGTGCTTCGTGTGGTGGTTCGGCAGGGTCGTGCCCGCGGGCTCTGGATGTGCGCGAGACAATGCAAGACGACACGGGTTAGCGATGCCTACACTAGAGGGGTTTGCTGCGTCGTGGGTGTGCGTGCGGCCCCTGGGGCGTCGATTGTTGCGTCGATCGTTGCCTGGGCATTCAACCCTCACAACATGCAACACGGCCACGTACCGTGGCCCAGGCGACCCATCCGCCGCGCTGGCTCGATGCTATGACACCCTAATGGAGCTTGATTGCCATTAGAGGGGCCCACGGGTGTGTTTAGTCCAACAACTGGGACCCTGTTAGTGATTTTCGGTCTGAGCGTCCAGAGCCACATGCGCGGGGGCCCTCGCGATTTTTTTTGCATGGCATCATTCTGACCATCACTTGGGACCTAGCCACGCGGCGGGTGGTCCGGGTGCGCTGTCCAGGGTGCCGATTCACGGCTGTGCATTTCAACGCTGAAAACGGCCGACACGCCGAGACAGGCACGCTGCGCATTCCCTGACCGACTGGGCATCATCCGAGGTGTACTGGGGACTCGACCATCGAGTTTATACGCGTGTTGGGCACAGGGAGGTGACCCTGGACTGAAATGTGTGGGTGTGGAACACCTTAACACGCAGAGCCAAATCTAGGGGGGGCCCCATTTTAGTTTTTGCATGCCCCGATTTCGGGATTTTTGACGTTGGGGAAGGACCTCGCATGGGGCGCCGCGTTTGGGCTGCATGGGGGCGGCACGCCCATCTCGGGGGGCGGCACGCCCTGATCCAAAGTATTATATTGTGCGCGTGGGTCTGTCAGGGGTAGGGCTGAGTGTTGCGGCCACACTCGAACGGTAAACTGAACTGGCTGCCTTGGTGCTCGTCAATGCTCGCGCCAGGCAAGTGGGGTTAAGGGGTAAAGTGGTTTGGTGTTTGGGGCTCGGTCTTTGGGGTTTGGGGTTTGGGGTGATGGATTTGGGGTTTGGGGTTTGGGCTCTGGGGCTCCAGGTTGAGTTTTTAGGGTGAAGAGCCAGTGTAGGGTCCGGCGAGCTGAACTGGCTCCCGTGGTATGTGTTGGTGCTTACGGCAGGCAATTGGGTTCCGGGCCTTAGGGTAGGGTTGGGGTGCTGTTGGGTGTTGCAACCTGCATGACACCATGCATAGTGTTGTGTGCGCGTGTCTAGGGCTGAGTGTTGAGGCCACACTTGAACGGCGAACTGAACTGGCTCCCGTGGTACGCGCCGGTGCTTACGGCAGGCCTGTAGGGTAAAGGGGTAAAGGGGTTTGGGGTTTGGGGTTTGGGGTTTGGGATTTGGGGTTTGGGGTTTGGGGCTTGGGTCTCGAGGTTGGGGTTTTAGGGTGTGGGGCCTAGCGAGCTGAACTGGCTCCCTTGGTACGCGCCGGTGCTCACGCCAGGCAAGTGGGGTTTGGGGACTTAGGGTAGGTTTCGAATACTGTTGGGTGTTGCAGCCTGTATGACACCATTATGCTTGCCGATGACATGTCCGGATGGAGTGGCGCGCCCGTGGCGAAAGCTAAGAAGAAGGAGCTGCGCGCGTGGACGCGCCTCCGTGTCACGGTCATCGGCGCCATCTGGCGTGTGCGCTGTGACCGCCAGGCGAGTGGGCTGTTGGGGGACAGCCTTGCCCTTCGCGCCGTTCGCCTGGCCCTCGACTCTGTCACCGGTGCCATCCGGCGGGATTGGCAGCGTACCGATGAGGACATCACCATGGTGGATGATGGCTTCTTCTGCGTGGACTGGTGGCGTGGCTTTGACGCATGGCGTGACAAGGACTGGTTCTGCAGCCAATGGGCGACACCGCCGCTCCTTTGCGCGGTGCTTGCTGCGCCCGGTGCTACTACAGGCGACACAACGTACACCCTCGACGTCCGCGTGGGCGTCGTGGGGCAGGTCCCGCTGCCGGCGTGAAAGGTTTCCTGCTGTGCGTACGCCATTGCTTGCCTGACCTCCTCGTGTCTGCTTACTTTGGTGCCCCAGAGACCACCACTGTTCCGTCAGGCAGCCCCTCACTCCCCCTGCTGTCCTCCCTTCCACCCGCTGCTTTTCTCTCTGCCCCTTCCCCCCCTTTTTCCTGTGGTAGAGAGTCCAGCCACTCGGCCGTGTCTCATGTTCTGCCGCGTTGCTGCCTTTTTTTCCTTTTTAGTTTCTTCTGCTTTGCCTCCAATTCCCTGCCCCCCACCTGCCCTCTGGCTCGAGCCTGAAGGCAGGTGGGTGGGGGGGGGTGAGGACTGGTGGAGGCATGGGGCTTCTCCGCCAGCCCTCTCCGTGTCCCCCCTTCAAAAGAAAAAAAGAAAAACTCTCCCGCTTTGGCATCAGATTAGGCTCCGGTTTGAGTTTGCTGCTTTACCAGTAAGGCGTGCTTTTTAGTCCTCTCTGTGCCCCTCCTTTCATCCCCCCCACCTGCCCTCTGGCTCAAGCCGGTGGGCAGGTGGGGGGGGAGGGGGCTGGCGGAGGAGTCCCTCCGCCAGCCCTCCCCATTCCCTGTGCACCTGCCTCCCCATCTGCCTTCCAGCTCCGCCCCCTTCCCTTTTCCTCCCTCTCCCTATTCGTCTCCTCTGCCTCTCGCCCCCTTCATTCTTCTCCCTCTCCCTGTTCTTCTCCTCTGCCTCTTGCCCTCTCCTCAGCCACCATGCCCGCCTCCCGATTCTTCCACTTTTACTATCCCTTCCCCCTCCTCCCTCTCTCCTCTCCCCACTCTGGTCCGCCCCCCCCTCTGACTGCTCTGTTTGCTCGTCCCACGCTCCCCGGTCTTCACCTCCCACCCCCCCACCTTCTCACCCACGCCTCCCTCCCACATTTTGAGTTTGCTGCTTTCCCAGTTAGGCGTGCTTTTTAGTCCTCTCTGTGCCCCTCCTTTCATCCCCCCCACCTGCCCTCTGGCTCAAGCCGGTGGGCAGGTGTGTGGGGGGGGGGCTGGCGGAGGAGTCCCTCCGCCAATCCTCCCCATTCCGTGTGCCTCTGCCTCCCCATCTGCCTTCCAGCTCCGCCCACTTCCCTTTTCCTCCCTCCCCCTGATCTTCTCCTCTGCTTCTCGCCCCCTTCCCTCTTCCTCCCTCTCCCTGTTCTTCTCCTCTGCCTCTCGCCTCTTCTCAGCCACCACGCCCGCCTCCCGGTTCTTCCACTCTTCCTATCCCTACCCCCTCCTCCCTCTCTCCTCTCCCCGCTCTGATCCGTCTCCCCCTCTCTCCGTTCTGTTTGCTCGTCCCACGCTCCCTGGTCTTCACCTCCCACCCCACCCCACGCTCCCTCCCACCCTCCCACGCCTCCCTGCTTTCCCTGTCCTCTTCTCTTCTCCCCGTGCTCCCCGCTCATCCTGCCTGTTTGTCACTCCCCACCGTTCTTATTGGCCCCCCGCATCTCCCTGTCTTTCTCTCCTCCTCCCATCCCTGCCGGCCCCCTCCCCGCATCTCCCTGTCTTTCTCTCTCCCCGCCATCCCTGCCTGCCCCCTTCCGCCCTGCCTGCACCACCATCCCTTCTTGTCTGCCATGCTCCCCCTCCCTCTCCCTGCCTGCCCACTCCCTGCTTGTTCCCCTTCCCTGCCCTCCCTCCCCTCCTTGCGTGCCCCGCCCCCGCCGCCCCCCCCTCCCTCCCCCTCCGCACAGGTATTCTTTCGTCATCCTTTGCTTCTACGTCTCCCTCTCCCCTCGAGTCCTTTTCAGCTTTCTTCCAGTCGTTCCCTCATCGTTCCATCGTCCCACGTGCCTCCAGTTTCCTGATTTCCATTCCCTCGTGTCCGTGTCCTTCGTCTTCCTTATCCTCAAGTCCCGTTCCCACGAGTCCAAGTTCCTTTAGTCCTGTCAGCTCTGGTGCTCTAGATGGATTGGCTTGCGTGTCCCTGTATTTTCAGGGTCCGCCACGGCTCCGGCCGTGCCTTTGGCAGTCTCCGTTCCAACACCAAGGTCTCTTGTTTCCTCTTTGTTTCCTGTGTTGCTGTCGCTTAGGTGTCGGCATGGCTGCGTTGCTTGAGTGTAACTTTGGCCTCTGGAAAAAAAAAAATGCATAGGAGTGTTTCTCCTAGTGTTGTGTGTAAGTTTCTAGGACTGAGTGTTTACGACCCACTCAAACGGCGAAGTCAACTGGCTCCCTTGGTATGCGCCGGTGCTTACACCGGGCAAGTGATTGCTCGATAATACTAAACCCTCTACTCTGAGCCCTCAACCCTAACCTTGAAACCCTGAAATCTGATCCAAACTATATGTAGTGTGCACGTGGGTCTGTCAGTGGTAAGGCTGAGTGTTGAGGTCGCACGCAAACAGCAAACTGAACTGGCTGCCTTGGTATGCGTCGGTGCTCACACCAGCCAAGTGGGGTGGGGAGCTTAGGGAGGGTTTTGGGGTTGTGAGTTTGGGGTTTGGTGTTTGGGGGGGTTGGGTTTGGTGTTTGGTGTTTGGTGTTTGGTGTTTGGTGTTTGGTGTTTGGGGCTTGGGTCTCGAGGTTTAGTGTTTAGGGTGTAGGGCCAGCGTAGGGTCTGGCGAACTGGCTGCCTTGGTACGCGTCGGTGCTCACGGCAGGCCAGCAGGGTAAAGGGGTAATGGGGTTTTGGGTTTGGGGTTTGGGGTTTGGGGTTGGGGGTTTGGGGTGTAGGGACAGTGTTTTTTCAGGTTTTACAGTTTTTACATTTACGCGCCCGGAGGACCCTGGGGCGTGGGTTAAGGCCTATAATTTAAGTCTAGGGAGGCAATACTGGGAGAACTCGCAAGGCCACGCAGCGCGCCAGCCTACCATGCCTTTTAGGGACAGTGGACAACACAGAGACGGCCAGGTTTTACAGGTTTTACACCTGAACGTCCGAAGGATCCCGGCGTGTGAGTAAAGGGCTCAACTACACGTCCAGGGGGGCTCTACTGGGAGAGCCTGCAAGGCCACGCAGCGAGCCAGCCTACCAGGGAGTCAAAAGAAGGAAGTTGCCCTCCCCCGCCCCCCCCCCCCCGCGCCACAACACAAGCGCCAACCAGCTAGGGATCAGGGGGGGCGTCGGGGTCACAGAGACAGCCAGGCAGTGATCTCCTTCTCATGATTTTTAATTAAATTTTCCCCAGCCGTACTTTGCTAAGCCCTTAAATCCCCTCTCCCCTCCACGCACACACAGGCGAGCACTACATCCCAATGATTGTGCCCACTGTCAGCTGTCAACACCCCCCTCTCCACACATGCACGCGCACACACACACACACACACAAACACTCACACACACACACACACACACGTGCACACACATACACACACACACACACGCACAGACAAACACACACAAGCACACACACACACACGCACACACACACACGCACGCAGGCGAGCACTACATCCCAACAAGTGCCGCCAACATCGACCCTTAGCCCTGGACCCTGAACCCTAAGCCCTAAAATGTGTGGCGCTGCCCTCCTCAACCCCACGCCCGAGTGTGCCCACTGTCACCTGACAACCCCCCCCCCTCTCCACACACACACACACACACACGCAGGCAAGCACTACATCCCAACGCGTGCGGCCGACATCGACACCAATGTGAGGCGGTGCCTGGCCAATGACGCGGCGTGCAGAGCGAGTAAGTCGGGGGGGGGGGGGGCAGGGCTCTGATATTATTGCTTGGTTTTACCTGTCAAAAGGCACTGAATCTGGGATGCCAACGTGAGGCGGTGCCTGGCCGACGGCACGGCATGCAGAGTGAGTGGGTGGAAGGCTGGGGGGTGCTGGGCACCACACTTTTTTTTGTATCAACACAGTCTTTTAAAAGCCTCCCGCATGTGACGCCAACGTGCGGCGGTGCCTGGCCGACGACGCGGCGTGCAGAGCGAGTAAGTGTGTGGGGGGGGGAGCAGGGCTCTGCTATTATTGCTTGGTTCTACCTTTCAAACGGCACTGATTCTGGGATGCCAATGTGACGCGGTGCCTGGCCGTCGATGCGGTGCGTCTCCCTCTCTCCCTTCTCTCTCCCTCTCCGTGTCTCCCTCCCTCTCCCTCTCTGCCTCTCTCTCCCTCCCTCCCTCCCCCGCCCCCTCCCTCTCTTCCTCTCTCTCTCTAACTGCAACTCTCTCTCTGTGTGTGCAGTCGCAAAGGCGGCATACAGGGTGATGCACGCCCACGCTACTTCACACACCCTTGCAGCGTTTGCACATAATCGCCCTCTACAACTTGATGAACCCTTTGCGTGTGACTCTGAAGTTCTCTCTCTCTCTCTCTCTCTCTCTCTCTCTCTCTCTCTCTTTCTGTGTATTTTGTTACAGTTTACAGCTTAAAGTACGCACCCTCGGGGTGTGGGATTGAGGTAGCTGCCTCGTGAGGCTGGCTGCCTCTTAACTGTCTCCAACTCCCTGTCTGCGTGCGCATTCGCAGAGGCAGCATAAAAAACGATGCAAACCCGAGCTGCTGAACACACCCTTGCAGCGTTTGCGCATAAATGCCCTCTGCAACTTGATCAACCCTCTGCGTGTGACTCTCTCTTGCTTTCTTTCTCTCTCTCTTCCTCTCTCCCTCTTCCTCTCTGTCTGTCTATCTCTCGCTCACTCTCTCGTTCACAGTGCACACCCTAGGGGCATGGGATTGAGGGAGCTGCCTCGTGCGGGCTGGCTGCCACTTACTCTCTCCAACTCCCTGCCTGCGTGCACAATCGCAGAGGCAGCGTACGAGGCGATGCACGCCCACGCTCTACGCACACCCTTGCAGCGTTTGCACATTAACGCCGTCTATGTTCTTGATGAACCCTCTGCGTGTGACTCTCTCTCTATATATATATATATATCTCTCTTTCTCACTCTCTTTTTCTATTTTACAGTTTCCAGCTTTCAGTACGCACCCTCGGGGCGTGGGATCGAGGGAGCTGCCTCGTGAGGCTGGCTGCCTCTTAACTGTCTCCAACTCCCTGTCTGCGTGCACATTCGCAGAGGCAGCGTATGAGACGATGCGCGTCCATGCTGCTGTGCACACCCTTGCAGCGTTACACATTAAAACCGCCCTCTGCAACTTGATGAACCATCTGCGTGTCTCTCTCTCTTACTCTCTTTCTCACCCTCTCTCTCTCTCTCTTCCTCTCTCTCTCTTCCTCTCTGTCTCTCTCTCTCTCTCTCTCTCTCTCTTCCTCTCTCTCTCTTTCTTGCCGTCTCTCTCTCTCTCTCACTCTCTCTGTTCACAGTGCGCACCCTCGGGCTTGGGTTTGAGGCGTGAGGCTGGCTAACACTATCTCTTTCTCTGCGGTCGCAGTCGCAGAGGCAGCGTACGAGACGATGAAGGCATACGCCAGCCCAGACATCGGCCTCGCATACGGCGCGGTGCTGATGGAGCACGTCTGGTCCATGACGCGCGCGGCGCGCGGGGGGATGCCTGCTGCTGCTGTCCAGCAGCCGTAGGATGGCTGCTGCTTCTGCTGCTGCTGCTGCTGCTGGTGCTGCTGCTGCTGCTGCTGCTGCCGCTGCTGGCACTGCTGCTGCTGCCGCTGCTGGCACTGCTGCTGCTGCTGCTGCTGCTGCTGCTGCTGCTGCCGCTGACGCGCACGCTGCTGGCGCTGCTGCTGTTGCTGCTGCTGGTGCCGCTGCTGGCATTGCTGCTGCTGCTGCTGCTGCTGCTGCTGCTGCTGCCCAGCAGCAGCACTAGCGTGGATTGCAGCCGTAGGGTGGCTGCTGCTGCTCCTAGTGCTGCTTTTTCTGGCTACCTTCTGTTGAAGAGCTGTTGAATTTTGACAGCAGCTGCGTAGCTGACGGTGGCAGGTGTATCTCCCACCGCATTCAGCCTAAGACACGGCCCAAGACGCGGCTGACGGCTTGCCTGTGACCCTCTTTCTGTACTAGCTAGGCTTGACTGTTCACCCTGTTCACCCTGTAATCCAAGGTCAGGCCATAACTCCCTCCTCCCTTGGCCCCCCGAGGTACTACAAACACCCATAGACGCGGAATCGAGTCAGATATCCAGCGTCCCTGGTTTCGGGCCGAACGGCCGAGTTGCGGGAAAAACAGTAGGTGCCAGCTGTGAGTGCACGTCTGTAACACACACTCTGGGCACAAACCCTGGTACAGAGCTGGTCCAGAGTCACATCTCAAGCTGCACAACCATCTCTCCAGCTGCTCTTCTTCTCTCCCTGCTTCCCTTGCGCCCACCTTTAACCACATTTGCCAGCAGTTTTTTTTGCGGTATATGGGTGTTGTGGGAGGGGGTGCACGCGCGAATTTTAGCACGTTCTCACCACAATTTGTCCCCACTCAAAAGTGGGGCACAACTCAGTGTGCACCAGGGGCCACCCCAGACGCCCCCCCGCGGCTCTAATCGTGTGTGATGGTCGTTTGGCCGTTGTTTAGCGCGTCGTGGGGCGGTGTAGTCCCCCCAGTCAAGCGAGCGACCCAGCTGTCCATGCCATTGCCCCCCATGCACCCCATGCGGGCTGCCCGGTGGCGCTCAAACGACGCCATATACCCTCGGGATGATGTTCCTAGGCTCCGTGGACCCAGAATGGCGTCCGCAGGGTTCTTGCTTCGACCTTCATACTTCTCATCCACTCTTCGCGTTGAACGTTGAACTGCCGCAGTAAGCCTCTCCCGGCCCGCCGTAAGCTGCAGGGCGGGTCCACCAATATATTGGGTCCTGTATTGAGTGGCCTGGGGCCGGTCCTTGGCCCGTAGCTCGATTCGGCCTGATTCCAACTTGATTCCCATGTTCAGCGTGTGCCTCACGTCGCTTAAAACCGCTGACGCCATCCTGACGACGGTCATTAATGAGACCTCTCCATCAAAAAAACATCCGGGAAAGGGCTCGCCTGCCCCACTGGTGGTCAAAAACTCCCCCCGCTCGCGGCCCCCCCGCCCCGCTAGCCCTTTCTAGGAATTTTTTAATGGAGAGGTCCCATTAATGACCGACGTCAGGATGGCGTCAGCGGTTTTAAGCGAAGTGGGGCAAACGCTGAACATCGTCGTCGTCGTTTGCATAACACAACGGGAGCGCCTAGACCCTGAGCAAAAACACAGGCCAAAAGCTACTTCTACAGCCAGCGAGGCGCACCCCCCCCCCACCCCCCAGCACAATCCCCCGTCGTGACGAACCGCAAAGGCTATTACGCACGGTTCTGAGAGCCAGGTGCGGGAAAGCGAGCCCATGTCCACACTCGACAAACACTGAGGCGGCACGCCCCTAACTCGTTCCCACCTCAACTCCTCCGCCACCCCCGGGGTCCCACACGGCCCGGGGTGCCTCAGCACCATCCCTCTCCCTCCCCCTAACAAAAGTAGCATTGCCCCCTGCTGGAGGGTTGCGTCGCGTAAGCGGGTCCTGCAAAGGGGCAAAACCTGTACCAGAAAAGTCAGGGAACCTCAAGCCAAAAAACACCCCGGTCTGCCTGGAAAACCCCGGGGAGTACACACATATAGTTAGGCTCCTCCCCACACAAAAGCACTGGACATGGTTGGACACTCGCATATCCCGCCAATTTGGCAGGAAGCTTCGCCGCACACCCCGGAGGATGTGGGCAGTTAAGGACAGACCCCCTCTCGCAGGAGGGAGCGCGGCCAAGAAGTGGCCCAAAAATGATGAAAATCCGGGCCGCAACCTCTAACGTTCAAGGGGGTTTCTAACTGGGATTTCAACCATCACACAGGACTTGAAACCTGCCACCCTTAACCTGGCTCTGGGCACATGCCCACCCCTTCGAGTTGCACCGAGTACGACTTTGAGCTTGTCGCAGGGCCCCCCTCTTGGGGGGAGGCACAAAAGGACTCGGTGAGGGGCACATCCTAACTAAACATTAGTAAGGGGGAAAAGAAAAGACAGGAGGAACAGGACAGGGTAGGCATGTGCCCACCCCTCTCTGAGCAGGCCGGGCCTGCACCAACAAAAGCATAAAAGTAAAGGACGGGCGAGAACTGGGCCGGGTATCCCAGCCCACCCGCGGGAGGGCAGGGGTGGGGTGGGGGGGGGGAAGGGGGGGCAGAGTTGGGAGGCTCACCATGCTACAGGGGCCGCCCATGCGGACCGCACCTAGCCTAGACGACGTGACGCGTGACTCTCTCGTGAGCCCATGCGTGATTTTTCCCGTGGTCGGCGACACCCCAGGGGTCATGCTTGCCCCCTGACCAAATCACCACACGTCACGTCGTTTCGGCCAGATACGGGGCGGCAAACGGCCGCCACCCCTAGCAATGACAAAAAACTAACACCTCTCCCCTGCCCTGACCCAGTGCACGGGTCAGGGCAGGTGGCCGCGCCCCACACCTACAGAGTAGCAGGCATGGGTGGCCGGTGCAGGACCGTGCGCTGCCCCTCCCCCTCGGGCAGGCAGCCGAAAAAGGGGTGGTTGCTCGGGAGCACCCCCCATGTGGCCGGGACGCGGCCGACCCCCACAAAATCCTGGAGGCAGCTCCAGAACTTCGCTGCTGCGCGGCGTCCCGCCACTACCACCGCCGCCGAATCCCCGCCTGGGGCCCAGACCGGCCGATGGTGGCCCCAATACGGTTGCCCACATGCGGCGGCGGCCACGCTCCATGGCGTCGACTGCCGCTGCGCACACCACCGCCCATGCCCCAGCGTGCAGCCTGCTGGCCACCACCGCAGCCGGGGGGGGGCGCAGGAGCCAAACGTCCGCCCGAGAGGGCCCGTCGGCCACCGGGAGCCCCAGGCCAAAGGAGAGCTCCACGACGACTGACGCTGCCACGGGGCAGGACCAAAAGTAGTGCTCCCGCGCCTGCAGCGCTTGGGCTGCTTTGGGCGCGGCCGGCGACGGGGCCCAGCCGCACGGGCAGTGCCCCCCCGGGGGAGGGGCAACGTCGTGGCCACCCGCGCGCCATACGCCGTGGGTGGCCAGCTGCCAGTAGGTTTCCTTGGACTGGTTGACCCACAGCACACGCCAGAGGCCATCCATGGCCCTTCCCAGCGCATCCATCTCCACTGCCCGCTCCGCTGCGTCGGCCGGCCCCGCAGCGTCGCCCTCAAAAGCGCTGTCCACGAACTCCCCCTCCCGCCCCGCGCGCACCCGCCGTGACGGGGCCAACAGCTGCCGGGTGACCCGCCCCACCCGCAGCGCCGGGTGGTCAGCTAGGCTGATCGGCGCCGCCACGCCATCGGCAGACGCCCGCCAGCCAAGCGAGTCGACCACCTCGCGGGTGGCGCCACGCGCGTCGGCGGCGGCGTCCCCGCCGCCCGCCGTCGCGCCTGCCCGGCACAGCTCCGGGATCGCCGCCATCAGCATCAGGCCGGCCTGCACGCTGACCCCCGTCCGGGTCGCGACTGCCGCGCCGAGGGTCGTGGCGCCGCCCAAAGCAGCGGGGCAGAGCCCTGTGGCGACGACCTCCGCGATCGCACCCGATTGGGAGTCCGCGATCATGTGAGCGATGATCACCTGGTGAGGAGTGGGGGGGGCTGGGGCAACTGTGAGTGGCACGGGCCACCCCCCCGGGCGCGACCCCAAAGGGCGGTCGATGTGCAAGTGCGGGCTGCCCCAGAGCGGGAGGTGCTGCCACATGGAGGCCCGTGCAAAGTGCAACGGCCTCATGGGCACGATTTTGCCCAGTGTGCGAAGCCCAACCGCCATCCGGCGAGCGGGGAGGTCATGGGCACCAGGGGGGTGGAGGCAGGGGGCGAGGCGACCCGCCCCTGGGTCAGCCCCTGGCTGGGTGGCGGACAGCAGGGCCAGGACGGGAGGGACGTGCGGGCACAGCACATGCAGGATATCTGCGCCCATATCCATCCAAACCGGCTTTGGGGACGGCGCGTCGCGTAGCAGCACGTCCTCCACGGTGAGCTCCGGTGAGCCAGCCGCACGGGGGCGGCGGAGGCCGCGCTAGGTGCGCGGGCAGGTTGCGTCCGTGTCGCCGACCGCACACCTGATGAACCGGCTTACATGGTGCGCATGCCGAGCTTGCAAGTGCTCAGCAAGGGGGATGAGGCCAAAGCCACCTGCGGCAGGGGGGCCGCTGAGGAGGCACGTGTGGAGGCCCGGCACGTGGGGCATGATGGAGGCTCCGAGGCCGGGGGGGGCGTCACCTGCGTCCACCAGCCAGCGTGCCCAGCTGTGGGCGACAGACGACAACAGGCGGCGGTTCAAAGTGCTCAGCAAGGTGCAGCAGTTTGGACATGCCGTACGTGTGCGCGGCTGTGGCCTGCCCAAAGGCAGACAAACCTGCGGTCGAGGCTCTGGTGAGGGCGGCCTGCAGGACCCCCAGCGGCGCGCCCCACGTCGGGTCACCGAGCAGGGCGGCCTCGTTGGCGGGGCGCGAGCCGCCGCCCGGCCTGCCTGACCAGAGTGGGCCGCCAAGCGCCGTGCCGGTTCCGGACACCTTGAGTCCCTGGACCAGCACGGGCTCGCCGATGGGGCGCGCGCTCCCGACTGGGACGAGGACTGATTTCTTCTCATTGAGGTGCTGGCCCGAGGCGCGCGCGAAGACGGCCATGTGGCGCAGGAAGCTTTGGACGTCCTCCGGCGAGCGCGACCGGAGCAGGACGTGGGTGTCGTCGGCGTACTGGTCGCCGAGCAGCCACCGGCCCTCCCAGCCCGCCGGCGTCAGGCCCACCACGGGGCACGTGCATAGCCAGGTATTGAGGGCCCAGGCGATGAACAGGTAGACGACGGGGGCGAGCGGGCACCCCTGCCGCACACCCGCATGGGAGCGGTACGCTGCCGACGTAAAGCCGTTGTCCATTGCCGCTGCTCTGGTGTCCAACAGAACCGTTTTGGCCCAGCCGATGAGGCCTGGGCTGGCGCCCACCGCCTCCATGACAGCCAGTTGGGAAGGAGCTGAAGCATGGCGAGGTTTTCGCCGATGAGGCGCCCCGGGAGGAACGCCGTCTGCTCGGGGGGGATGGAACGGGCAAGCAGCGGCGCCAGCCTCGCCGCCAGCACCTTGCCCATCAACCGGAAGTCGGTGTTGAGGAGGGTGATTGGCCTGTAGTTTGCTGGGTCGGCCGCGTCACCGGGCTTGGGGAGGCACCGGATGACGCCGTCGAGGTAGCCGGAGGGGGACTGGCCAGTCGTGCCGATGGCGGTGTAGAGGGACGCCAGCACGGGGGCGAGCTCCGGCTGGAAAGACGACCAGAGCTCAGCCGGCAGGCCGTCCGGCCCGGGGGCCTTGCCTGGCTGGGTCTTCTTGGCCGCACGTTTGACCGAGGCGGTGGAGACAGTGGGGGAGCCGGCCATCACCGCCAGCTCAGGTGGCAGGGGCGTTGCGTGCAGACGGACGGCGTCCATCACCTGGCGCTCATCCTCAGCAGCGGGCGGCGGAGCCGCCGCGACGCCCGCCCAGTAGGCGGCCGTCACGTCAGCCATACATCGACCGTCTGTGACGATCCCCCCTCCACTCGGGCACCGCAGGGACGCTACGTGGGAGGCAGAACGTGGGGGTTTCAGCAGTTTAGTGAGGTGGGGGCTGGGGCGCTCGCTCGCTCGGAGCCACGCAATCTTCCTCTGGTCGGCCTACCTCGCGGTTTCAGCTCTCCACGCTGCGGTGAACCGCCGCCGAGCGTCGATGACCGTGTTGAGAGTCCTGTTGGAGCTCTCAGTCTCGGCCGCGGTGATGGCAGCCTGGAGGGCAGCCTCCGCAGCTGCCCGCGTGCCCGTCCCGCCAACGTTGATCAGACACAGGTGGGCGTTGAGCTCTGCGATCTTGGCGTGGAGGTCAGTTTTAAAAACTGGCCACCAAGCCAGCAGGACGTGGGGATCTGCCGTTGGGGCCACCAAAAGGCGCCCCTGCAGCCATGTGCGGAACGACAGCGTCAGCTCGGCATTGACCTTAAAACGCAGTCGGGCGATCCTGCGGCCGGGGCCAGTGTTTGAGATCGTGCGGCGGCGTAGCGCTAGCACGACGGGCCAGTGGTCAGAGATTGTCGCTGCGTGCGGGGCGCAGCGGTGCACGTGGGGGATGAGGGGGTCAGTCACATAGATACGATCCAATCGCGACGCGGCATTGGTGTGGAAGAACGTGAAGGACCGCCGGTCGGGGTGCAGGTGGCGGAACGCGTCCCGGAGGTGGCGTTCGTTGCACAAGTGCTGCATGACCAGGGCGGTGCGCTCCTCTTCCCGACGGTTGGGCCCGCCTGTGTGTGTGGGGGGGGGTCTGGGCCCCCCCCCGACCGCGCTCGGGCCACCCGCGGCGGGGTCAGGGCGGGGTGGTCCGCGCATCCGGACGCGGTCCGAGGAGTCGCCGCGGGCGGCGGCTTGCGCTTGGTGATCACCGCACGGTCGACGGCCCACTCGTCGGTGAAATTGAAATCGCCGACGACGACGGCCTCCCTACGGGTGGATACCAGCAGGGGCTGGAGGCAGTTGGTAAGCATGCTGGTCCGGGCGGCGGCCGAGGCCGCCGGTAGGTAGCAGTTGACCAAGAGCAGGGAAAGACCCCCCCACGCCAGATCCATGGCGAGGACGCGACCTGAGGGGCGAGCGTGTGGGTCTGGGCTTGGTTTGTGTGGGCGGCGGGCGTTAGCGACCGTCAGCTCCCCCGAGCGGATCAGCGAGGACCGCACGAGGATGGCAACTCCCCCAGCGCGGTCTTCCGCGGAGGCCAGTGCCCAGTAGGCATCGTAGCCACCTGCCGCGATGTGGGTGGTTAGCCGGCGCTCCATGTCTGTGGAGCGCAGCCATGTCTCCTGCAGGCAGACAACGTCAAGATCAAGGCGGTCACGCCACAGTTGCAACTGGGCTTGGAGCTTGGGGCCGCCTGGGTCGACAGGTGTTCCCAGCAGCCCCGAGCGACCGCCGAGATTGTAGGTTCCGATGCGCAAAAGCCCCGGTGTGAAGCAGCCACCTGGGGGGTAGGGTCGTCGGGCCTTCCTCATTCGAAAGGGTTAAGGGGGAGCCCGGGGGGGGCGCCGGCGCCGTGCACCCAGGGTACCCCCTCGGAGGTGGTCTGCGATGCTACCACTCCAGCCGTAGGCACTGGGCCAGCGGCCGCGTCCACGTCCATCGCCTGCCCCAGCACCGGGACGGCGGCCGGCGGGGGGTCTCAACCTACATTTCGGCCACCGCGGACGCGCGCGTGCGGCCTTGGCACCGCGGCCCGCTGGAGGTCTGGGATCCGGAGCGGCCCCGCGCCTTGGTCTGGCCTGCGGTGGGGGGTGCAGCTGGGGAGGGGGCGGCGCCACCGGGGGGGGCTAACAGCGGCGGCGGGGGCGGGAGAGGCGGCGGTGGCGGCCCGCCTGCGGGCAGCTCGGGGAACTGAGAGAGGTCCGCGACGAACGAGGCGGCAGCGGCGGCATTGCCAGCGGCGATGATGGTGGGGGAGACGGCGGCAGCGGCGGCGCCGACGGCAGAGGAGCTGGCGGCAGCGGCGCCAGCGCCGGCTGCGTGGGTGGCGCCTGTGTCGTCAGCGGTGGCGTGGCCAGCAGCGACAACGGTAGGGGAGCTGGCGGCAGTGGCGTCGACGACGATGGCAGAGGAGCCGGCAGCAGCGGTGGCGTTGGGGGCGCCCGTTTCGTCGACGTCTGCGGGCGGGGGGGCCGAATCGGCGGAGTCGGCGGTGCCCTCGGGCGTGCCCAGAACGCACGAGCGGTCAGCGCGCCCCTCGACGGCGGACTTGACTGAACATGGGAATCAAGTTGGTTTTGCCCCACTTTTGTGTGAAGACTTGGCTGAACATGGGAATCAAGTTGGTTTTGCCCCACTTTTGTGTGAAGACAAATTGCGGTGAGAAGGCCCCTTAGATGTGGGAGTGACGGTCCTCTGAGCGACGCTCCCCACCCACCCAAAAAATCTTGTGCCAGCAACCATGGACACGCATGCTGCCTTGCCCAGTGTTCCTCTGTTTTCGTTAGTTCACACCTGCAGGTATGAACTCGAACTTTTGAAAACATCTCGGGGGGGGGGGGGGAAATCGAGAGAGTTCGGCACACCAAAGAGCAGGCATGCAGGCGCAGGCCTTTTATAGTACGATTCATAGAGCGGCGCTCCCCCACTCCGCCAGTGTTACTTCTGCTGCCCACCACCTGCGCTGCACTACAGTGCCAACGACTACGTACCACAACACCGAACATTCGTCTGTGCGGTGGAGTGGACAAGGTCGCAGCTGGAGTGCGTCGCGAAGCCCTAGTAGCGTAAATTGCATAGGCGCGTCCCAAGGGGAAGCGCACGGAGAGACGGAGAACTCTCCACGCGACGGCAGCATCCGGAGGGGGCTTGTGGCGCTGCGGAGGCAGCGCAGCACGGAGGCAGCGCAGCACGACCTTTACATGCAGGTCAAGAGCTAATGCGCCATGTCCGATGCGGATCTGTCGCCATGCAGAGGGCCACCACACCCTGCAGGCGTGCGCAGCGTGGTTCTGGGTTCACGCGCTCCCACGCACGCACATGCACACACACACGCACGCACACACACACACACACACACACACACACACACCTCTTAGGTGCTGGATCCATTTGCGGTCAGGGTGGTCATCGACCCAGAGGTGCTCAACCAGGTGCCGGTGGTGGACTCATTCAGGTGCGCGTGCGACCCTGAAGACGCACAGGCAGTACAGCTGGGCGGCAGCATGCGCAGTGTGCTGTGATGCAGCGCTACGTACCAACTCGCACGTATCCTGCCATTACATTACGCCCCGCCTGTGCCTGACTGCGCGTGCCCTCTCGCCCGCCCGCGTTTGCTGCAGGTTCCCCACGCAGGAGTTCAGATCCCTGGCGCTCAACATCATGGCAAAGCTGAGCACGCTCGACCGCGGGCTGTGGAACAGGCACAAGGTCCGGTGTGCCTGCGCGTGCTACACGCGACCCCCTCTCCCACACAACATATGTGTCGCCACCTCTCAAAATCGTGTGGGAAGTCCTTCTTGGCAGTTTGTCGCGACGGGGGACTGCGCTGGGGAGTAGTTGCGCCTCGCTGGCTGTGGCTGTGGGCCTTGTGTTTTTACTCAGAGTCTAGGCACTCACAGTGTGTTTTTCTTTCGACGACGACGTGGCCACCACGCACACACACACGCACGCGCACACGCACACCACACGTACGCACACACAAACACACACACACACACCAGTGATGCAGAATTGTTTTGGCATGATTGCGGTCTTGTGACACGAAACAGGGCAGGGCCGCTTTGGAGCGATTGGGGTCGATCTTGTGAAGTGCAATTGTGAAAATCGCTGATTTTCACACTTTTCACACACAAAAAACGAGTCGTGCTGCGCGCTCTGGCGCGACGCGGAGGTCCCGCCAGACGACCCTCCCATTTGACGCACGTAACCCCGTCATGGCTTTCTGCATCACTGATACACACACACACACACACACACACACACATGCGCGCTCACACACACACACACACAGGTGTCGCTGTGCACGCTGCTGCTGCTGTA
>VFSX01000107.1:65000-132500 GCA_016618255.1 Chlamydomonas sp. UWO 241 | reverse complement strand
CTCATGTTTCAGCTGATGCAGGCGCAGCTCCCGCCCGGTTGGAGCTTATACAGTGGGGCACGCCTGCTGCGGGTGTGTGTGGGGGGGATGCGTGTGTGTGGCTATGGGTGTGGGGGTATGGGGGTGTTCTTGTGTGTTTGGTGTGTGTGTGAGGCGCAGCTCGCCCGCCTGAGTGGGGATTGTACAGTGGGGCGCACCTGCTGCGGGTGTGTGTGCGGGTGTGTGTGGGGGGGGGCGCGTGTGTGCTTGGGTGTGTCTGTGCGCGCGGGCGCGTGTGTGTGTGTGTGTGTGCGTGTGGGTGTGTGCGTGTGGGTGTGTGCACGCGTGGGGTGGATCCCGTACAGTGGGGCGCGCCTGCTGCGGTTTTGTGTGCGCGTGTGTGCAGGTGGGGTGTGTTGGGGGTGGGAAAGCGTGTGCGTGTGTGTGTGTGTGCCTGTGTGAGTATTTGTGTGTGTCTCTCTGTGTGTGGGGGGGGCATGTGCGTGTGTGTCCGTTTGTGTAGGGGTGCGTGTGTGTGTGTCCGTGTGTGCGAGGGGGGGGGGGGCGTGTGTGTGTGCACGCGTGTGGGATGGAGCATGTACAGTGGGTTGCGCCTGCTGCAGGTAATTACACACGCATGCACGCACGCAGGCATGCATGCACGCACACACACAGGCACACAGAGACATAAAGAGAGAGAGAGAGAGACGCATGCACACACACAGACGTGCAGGCACGCACGCAGTCACGCACTCAAGCACACATGCAGGCACACACACACACGCACACACACATGCACACAGCAGGTCCTTGCAGACACATGCACATTTGACACACACACACACACACACGCGCGCGCGCACAGGTTGACAACGAGCCCTTCCCCAACCAGAAATACCTAAAAGGCGAGGCGGACCTGCTATTGGTGGACCCAGACGGAGTAGTGCAGGTGGGTGTCTGGGGCTAGTTTGCCTGCCTGTGTGCCGGTTTGCCTGCCTCTCTGCCTCTCTGCATCTCTGCATCTCTGTCTGCATGGTAATAGGTATGGAGGATGCTGGGTGTGGAGGACACGCGGTGTCGAGGAAGGCAATGCAAACCGGGTATTAAAGGGCCCAGAAATAGTAGCGCAACACCTGGGCGTTTTGAGGGGCACCACCAGTTGTCGGAATATCGTCGGTGTAAGCATCCCACGTATTCAGGTCCACGCCGCAAACTCATCAAAACTCCCCGCGCACGGCGCAGGCAGCACTCAGCAGCAGGACCAGCGCACTCAGCAGCAGGACCAGGTTTGGTCTGCACGCGATCCCTGGCGAATGGTATTTTAGAGTTCAAACCTGCACTAGGTGATGCCAGGAAGGCTACTGGAGGTTGACACCACTAGTGGAAACCTGCTCCTTGCTTTGTACGAGGACGCCAACCGGCTGCTGGCTCTGATGGACCGCATCCCACACTTCCCCACACTTCCCCACGCACGGCGCAGGCGCTGCTGGAGGTCAAGACAGCCAGCGGAAACCTGTTCCTCGCTTCGTACGAGTACATCAACCGGCTGCTGGCTCTGATGGACCGCACCCCACACTTCCCCACACTTCCCCACACTTTTCCACGCATGGCGCAGGCGCTGCTAGAGGTCGAAACAGCCAGCGGGAACCTGTTCCCCGCGTTGTACGAGGACGTCAACCGGCTGCTGGCTCTGATGGGCCACACCCCACGCTTCCCCACGCACGGCGCAGGCGCTGCTAGAGGTCAAGACAGCCAGTGACAACCTGTTCCTCGCTCTGTATGAGGACGGCAACCGGCTGTTTGCTCTGATGGGCCACACCCCACACTATCCCACACTTCCACACACTTCCCCACGCACGGCACAGGGCGGTGCTAGAGGTCAAGACAGCCAGCGGGAACATGTTTCTTGCTCTGTACGAGGACGCCAACCGGCTGCTGGCTCTGATGAACCGCATCCTACACCTCCCCACACTTCCCCATGCATGGCGCAGGCGCTGCTAGAGGTCAAGACAGCCAGCGGAAACCTGTTCCTCGCTTTGTACGAGGACGTCAACCGGCTGCTGGCCCTGATGGACCGAGTTCGTGGGCGGCGCGTGACCTTCAGCTTGAGCGACTCTACGCGCGTGACGCTGCAGTTCAGTGGGCACCTGAAGGCGTGTGTGTGTGTCCAAGTGCGTGCGTGCGTGCGTGTGTGTTTGTGTGTGTGTGTGTGTGTGTGTGCATGTGTGCGTGTGTGAGCGTGCGTGTAGGCGGCGCGTGACGTTCAGCTTGAGCGGCTTTACGCGTGTGGCGCTGCATTTCAGTGGGCTCCTGAAGGGGCGTGTCTGTTTTCATAGGATAGCCTCACCATCAGCTTCAAGCGCGCACCATCAGCTTCAAACGCAAGTCGAATGGGGCAAATCCATGGAGCTGTGTGGGGAGCCCTGGACCCAGCAATGCGGCGCTGCTGGTGACGAGGATCTCCGTGCCGCTGACGAGCGGGGTAAAATACGACTGGCCCGGCTCCTGCTAGACTGCCCCTCGGTGGAACACTTCAGGAGCGGCTTGCCCGGCGCTGCCATGGCTTGGCGAGTAGCCGCGGCGCTGCCGCGGCCCGTGCTGGGAGACGGCCCTTATCCTCCCCCATGCAGGACGCCATGCGGCACCGATCTCGACGAGTTGATCGACGAGCGGAGGAGCTGGCGCCCGTCAATGCATGCTGGACATTGGTCAAGATGGCTGCCCGTGGAGGCGGGCTACCATCACGGCTTCAGCGGTGGCGACCGCCGAGGCAACACAGAGTAAATCCGCTTCACCAATCGCAGCGTTCGTCACCTCGCTCATCCTCGGGGGCGCTCGTCTGCCGGTGACTGGCGTTGGAAGGTCTTCAGGCAGCCTCCATGACAACTCTGTCGTCCATGCACCCCTGGAGGGTGGGACCTGGCCATGCATGAGGCATGGGGCGCCGGCTGAGCCCCATGCAAACGAGAGCTGGACAGCCATGCACTGCCAGGCGGGGACCGTTCCAGTCAGCGCCAGTCGGCTCTGCCGGCTTGACTGGCCACAAGGCCACTACTGTGACCCTGAGGAAGGTCCTCTCCTATATGCTCCTTGCCAGACATGTCTCTCAGAGACCGCTGTTTGGGGTAGTCTAGCCGGCGGGAGCGGTAGTCTATCGGCCGGGAGCCGGCGGTACTCTAGTACTTAAGTGTGCTGGAGTATCGGCGGGTGTCTCTAGTAGAAGAGTAGCCTGCTTAGCTGGAAACCCCGTGTTACTGTTACTGTGTGGTGTGGCGCGAGCTGGCACCAGGACACGTGGACGCAGTCGCGCTGCTCCCCTTCATCAGAGCCGTGGGGGAGGGGGCAGAATAATAGTTTTCAAACCCCATCCTCCATTTTTTCCTAAAAAGTCCCCTGGGGGGGACCCCTCCCCCCCAAGTACACCCTGGCCTTATCTGTTGGAGCTAAAACTTGGTGGGCAGCTTTGTTGCATCATCCTCTTGCTATGGTTTCAGTGGGTGACTGTACAACTCAATCCTACTCATGAAACTCCTGATCAGAGCTGCCAATGCTTCCTGCGCAGTACCGCCCCCCACTCACCACAGCATGTCTCCGTGCTCGGGTGCGAGTTGGCGCCAGGCGACGTGGACGCAGTCGCGCGAATATTCACCCCCCAAACTCCAGCTCATACCTCCCCCCCCCCCTTTCCTGCCCACATCCCAAATCTCGTACGTGCGAAGCCTGTCTACGTGCTTGAGTGCGAGCTGGCGCCAGGATACGTGAGCGCAGCCTTACTGTTTCTCTCCACCAGAGCAGCCAATGCTTCCTGCGCATAACTGCTGCCAATCACCGCAGCCTGTCTACGTCCTTTGGGCGCAAGCTTGCGCCAGCACACGTGGACGCAGTTGCGTCGTTTCTCTCCGCCTTCTGGAGCTGCCAATGGGCCTCTGAGTCCTCAAACTGCCAATGATTCCTGCTCATTACCGCCCCCCCCTCTCACGCAGCCTGTCTACGTGCTTGGGTGCGAGCTGGCACCAGGGCACGTGAGCGCAGTCGCGCTGTTTCTCTCCACCAGAGCTGCCAATGCTTCCTGCGCTTTACAGCTGACACTCACCACAGCATGTCTACGTGCTTTGGGCGCAAGCGAGCGCCACGACACGTTGACGCAGTCGCCTGAACATTTACCTCAAAACTCCAGCTAACATCGCCTTTCCCCCCTTTTCTGCCCACATCCCAACTCTGGTGCGCGTACAGCCTGTCCACGTGCTCGGATGCGAGCTGGCGCCCGGACACGTGAACGCAGTTGCCCGGCTCCCCCATTGTTGTCATCCTCCATACTCCGCCATCAGCTTCCATCAACCAGCTACCGCAAATCGCCCCCGCGCCCACATGCATCCATGCATTCCTTGCTCTGCCCCCCACTGCTCCGCCCCAAACCGCCCGCCGCATTTCCTCTCGCGTAGCCTATCTACGCGCTCGGGTGTGAGCCGGCGCCAGGACACGTGGCCGCAGTCGCGCCGTTTCTCTCCGCAATCTGGAACCGCCAATGGGGCTCTGAGCTCTGGAACTGGATTCCTGCTCACTACCGCCTCCACTCACCGCAGCCTGTCTACGTGCTTTGGGCGCGAGCTGGCGCCAGGAGACGTGCACGCAGTTGCGCGAATATACACCCCAACACTCCAGTTGACACCACCGCCTTCCCCCCCCCTCTCCTGCTCACATCCCAAATCTGGGGCGCGCGCAGCCTGTCTACGTGCTTGGGTGCGAGCTGGCGCCAGGACACGTGGGCGCAGTCGCGCTGTTCCCTCCACCAGAGCTGCCAATGATTCCTGCGCATCATTGCTGCACTCACCGCAGCCTGTCTACGTGCTTGGGTGCGAGCTGGCGCCAGGCGACGTCGACGCAGTTGCGCGAATACCCCCAAACTCCAGCTTCACCCCCACCCCTATCTTCTCCTGACCACATCCCAAACCTGGTGCGCGTGCAGGCTGTCTACGTGCTCGGGTGCGAGCTCGCGCCAGGACACGTGGGCGCAGTTGCGTTATTCCCTCCACCAGAGCTGCCAATGATTCCTGCGCATCATTGCTCCACTCACCGCAGCCTGTCTACGTGCTTGGGTGCGAGCTGGCGCCAGGCGACGTTGACGAAGTCGCGAGAATATCTTCCCCCAAACTCTAGCTACCCCCCTCCCTTTTGCCCACATCCCAAATCGGGTGCGCGCGCAGCCTGTCCACGTGCTTGGGTGCGAGCTGGCGCCAGGCGACGTGGACGCAGCCACGCCGTTCCTCTCCGCCATCTGGAACCTCCAGTGAGGCTCTGGCTTCTCGAACTGCAAATGATTCCTGCTCAATACCGCCCCCACTCACCGCAGCCTGTCTACGTGCTCGGGTGCGAGCTCGCGCCAGGCGACGTGGCCGCAGTCGCGCGCGTGGCTCAGGGAAAGCTGCTCACGATGGAGGTCGGGCGACTGCTCAGCTCGCGCGTCGGCGCGTGGGCGGGCATTACGGTTTCGGAGCTCAATGCCACCGCTGTGAACTTGCAGGTGCGGTGCGGGCGCGAGAGAGAGGAGAGGAGAGGGAGGGAGGGAAGGAGCGAGGAGCAAATGAGGACAATGTGGGAGAGGGAGAGAGGGAGAGTGGGAGAGTGGGAAAGAGAGGGAGACAGGGAGAGCATTGCATCTGCTGCTGTGCTGGTTGTCACAGTGGGCGTCTGGTGCACCACTGACAGCGGCGCGGGAGGCAGGCATGGAAGGGAGAAAGAGAGGGGCACCGCGCGCAACCGCCGTCAACCCGAACGTGCGGTGTGGGCTCTTGAGAGAGGGAGAGAGGGAGAGAGGGAGAGAGGGAGAGAGGGAGAGAGGGAGAGAAGGAGAGAGAGAGGGGGAGAGAGGGAGAGGGAGAGAGGGAGAGAGGGAGCGAAGGAGAGAGAGAGGGAGAGAGAGGGAGAGAAGGAAAGAGAAGGAGAGAGGGGGAGAGGGAGAGGGAGAGAGGGAGAGAGAGGGGAAGAGAGGGAGTCAGGAGGTGTCAGGGGGAGCGGGAGGAGATGGGCCAAGGGAGAAAGGGAGTGAGGGGACAGCCAGAGAGGAAGAGGGAGACAGGAGAAAGCATTGCATGTGCTGCCTTGTGCTGTGGCGGCCCTACCAGAATCCCAACCCCTGAGGTGCGCAAGTGAAGGCGGTCATAACGCCTGAGGCGGTCGGGGGTTGCCTCAGGCGGTGGTGGGCGCCTTTGGTGGTCGGGGGTGCGTCTGAGGCGGTCTCGGAGCGCCCGAGGTGCCGCCTCATCTGCGCAAATTAAGGCGCCGCCTCAGGCATCGCAAATGTAGAGTGCGGTCGCAGTCGATTCCCGGTGCTCAAGCAGGCGGCACAGACGGCAGGCGCGCCACCCGCCACCCTCGCACGGCTGCGCAGATTTGGCGACGACATCCCGCCCCGGCTGGGCGCCAGCGTGCGCCAGTACCAGCTTCTCGGCACCTCCACTGCGACCCTTATTATGAGCTCTCGCTCACCACTATGCGCCATGCATTGTGCCCACAGGTCGGCAACGACACTCTGCCTGAGCTGCGATCCAACGTGCACCAGTACTTCGAAACGCTTGTCCAGGTCGAGATCTACGCGCTCCGGACGTCAGCGGTGAGTGCTGCAGCACGCGCATATACATGCATGCCGCACATGGCTGGGGCGCCACGGGCAAGTCACTGTGTGGCGCTGCCTCAGTGAGAGATCGGATTTGGCCGTCAGAAGTGGAGCACACACATTCGCCCACATTGAGCAAGGTGCCCGTTTGGCTGCACAGAGCTCCGCATGCTTTGCCCCAACTCGTCCACCCACTGTGCCTGTGTCCCCGGGTGCCTGGCTTGGAGGAACACTTTTTCAATTCTGCACACGCCCAACCTCCCAAATGCCACTCGTGTGCGTGCGCAGTGGAGCCAGCGGCAGGCGCTCGAGGCGGACGCTGTGCTGGACCGAGCGGTCAGCGACGGCACGCGACAGGCGCACGCGTGACCTCGACCAAGTGGCCGTGCCCCTGCTGGTGTATGGGAGGCAGGCGCGCCCCGCCTGCCACCCACGCACGCTGCCCCAGCTGAGCTACACATGCGCGCGTAGATGGTGACGCAAGTTGCGTGGTCAACTAGAAGGCGACGTATGTGGTGGAGGCCTCTGCCTCGGGGCGGCCGTTCGTTTGAACCCAGCGCCTGTTCGTGATGGGCCAGCGCCTGTTCGTGATGGGGGTCGATCGCGCGGCCAGGAACCAGTGAGCCGAAGCGTGCCGATAGTGTGCGGTTCGCGTACAACCTTTCACGTTTTTCTCTGTAAGCAAGCCGCCGCGCGCGAGATACCACCTGTGGCCTGTGCCGGCACATGTGGCCAGCGTGGCCGCTCTTGACTCTGAGGATCATGCGCGCCGCATCTCACCATGCACGATCCCTCCCCTTATGTCTCACCTGGACAGTGTGCCTGGGCATGTGAATCCAATCCTGGCCCAGGCCCAGCTGTAGTGGGATCACACGGGAGGGAGGCGTTGCGGCGTGCCAATTTGATGGGAGGTTGAAGGGTGGATATTCCACCTCGGCATGGGCGCGCGCGCTGCGTACTAGCGCGTCTGCAAGGTCCAGCTCCATCATAACGCCATAGTGTCGGGAGGCGCAGAGGGCGGTGGCGAGCCAGTTGTGAGCCGGAGAATGACCCAATCCAGTGAAGGGCTTTCCCACCGCTTCCCCCACCCGTCAGCATCGCTAGATCGCGACGCGAACTCGTCGGTCGGCGCGCATGGTGGAGGCTGGAGCGATCACAGCGTGGCAGGCACGTCCGCACGCGACAGCCTCAGCACGACTGCTTTCGGCGGAGCAGATGCACCCACGCAGCATGGAGAGGTCAGCACGCATCAGAACGCGTCGGTGGCCCTTGGGGTGGCGGGTGTCACGGAGGGGGAGGGCGAGGGAGGAGGGGAGGCGCTGCGGGAGCGCGACGGCTGCGCTGCCCCAGCCACGCAGGCGCCAGAGCTCAGCCATGGCTGTGCACGCGAGCGCAGCAGAAGCTGGGAGCGGTGGCAGCAGGCGAGGCAGCAGGCGGAGGAGCGCGGGCAGGTGCACGCCTGCCCAGATCGCCCACTGCATGCCGAGCCGCGTCGATGCACCCGCGCGCGCATGCATACCCCCGTCCCGCCCGTTTGTGACGTGTTCATGCGAGTGTTCATGCGTGTGTATATGCCCCCATGCGCGCCCGCCCCGCTCGCTCTCACGCAAGCCTGCTTTTGCTGCCCGCCTCACGCATGTAGGCGCACCAGGCGAGCGACCAGCCGCGCGTCGCAGAGAAGGAGCGGCAGCAGGGGAGCAGCGACGAGGCCGGCCGGCAGGGTCTGCTGCAGCGGGAGCAGCAGGCGCAGCTCGTTGGGTCCTCTCCGCAGGAGGACCAGGCCTCTGGGGCGTCGGAGGCATGCGCGGGCACGGCGTCAGGGAGGCAGGCCCCGTGGGCGCAGCGCCTGATGGCGCAGCCGGCTCGCGCGGGCCGCCTGCTGCGGTCGGTCGCGTGCTGTGGCGCCCCGCCGGCGCCGTCACAACCGCTGGCCACACCTGGCAGCGGCGGCGGCGACGGCGGCAGCCCGACGGAGAGCGGCGAGGCCGCGGCGTCGTCTGCGACGCCGGATGCCGGCGGCGCGGTGCAGCGGCGCGTGACGGGAGCGGCGGCGGAGCTCGCCGGGGCGCCAGGAGCAGTGGGCAGCAGCGGCGTCCAGACGGTCGAGCCGTCCTCCCACGCGAGGTCGGGTCCTGCCGGGGACGCTGCTGCTGCAGGCGGGGCAGTGCCACCACGACCAGCACGGCCCATCGACAGAGGGCTGGCCGCGCTGCGCGCGCTGCCTGTGCTGCGCGTGCTGCGCCCCACACGCCCTGACGAGCCGCCGCCTGCTCACCCCACGATGAACGCTGCGGCTGCTACCGCTGCTGCAGACGCCGCGGCACCAGCGCCGGCCACCGTTGCAGCGTCACCGCAGCTCGTGGGCGCAGGGCTGGTTGCTATGCCCGCAGTGCGCACGCACCCCGCCCGCTTCTCCGGACCGCCCCGCGCACGCCCTGGTGAGGAGGCTTTGGCTTTGGGGGCTCGCTTTGGGGGTTGGTAGTATGCAATGCAATGCCCGGTGAGGTATGGGGTTCACAGTCTATGGTTACTGTTGCATGAAGTGGCAGTCCAGCCTTCATGAAAAGCCCACCGGTCAAACGTTATCTTTATTTTCTCTCCCTCTCTCCCTCTCTCCCTCTCTCCCTCTCTCCCTCTCTCCCTCTCTCCCTTCTCTCCTCTCCCTCTCTCCCTCTCTCTCTCCCCTCTCTCTCCTCTCTCCCCTCTCCCTCTCTCCCTCTCTCTCCTCTCTCTCCCTCTCTCCCTCTCTCCTCTCTCTCTCTCCCTCTCTCCCTCTCCCCCTCTCTCTCCTCTCCCTCTCTCCCTCTCCGCCTCTCCCTCTCTCCCTCTCTCCCTCTCTCCCTCTCTCCCTCTCTCCCTCTGTCTCTCTTTTTCTTTCCGTCACGCACGTGCACGCAAATGCTGCGCAAATGCACGCACACACGCGGGCTGTCGCCTGCCAACTGTTTCTCTCTCTCCCTATCATTCTCTCTTTCCATCTCTCTGCCTCTCCCACTCTCTCTATCTCATTCTCGCCAACACATACATGCACGCACGCAGATGGGCCATTGCCGCGTGCTAACGCTCACGGACAGCCGCCTGCCAACTTATCTCCCTGTCTCTCTAACACACACGTGCATGCATGCACACACAGGCGGGCCGTCGTCCCTTTCTCTCTCTCTTTCTCTGTCTCTTAACACACACACACATGCACGCACACGCAGGCGGGCCGTTGTCCCTCTCGCCGCACAGCCCGCACAGTCCCCGAGCAGGAGCTACCAACCAGCTACTGCTGGCGCGCGTGTGGGACACGGCGGGAGTGCAGCAGCAGCGCAATCAGAGCAGCGCCGGCAGCGGCGCACGGAGGCGGTGCAGCCCGCCTAGCCCGCGTGTGGGGGGTGCCGAGCTGCCGCTCCGAGTGTGGGACACAGCGGGCGTCCCCGCGCAGCCCCCGCGCCACCAGAGCAGCGGCGGCAGCGGCGCACGAGGGCGGCACAGCCCGCGCAGCCCTCTGGCGGGGGGCAACAAGCTGCCGCTGCGCGCGTGCGACACGTCGGGCAGCCCCCGCGCCGCCAAAGCAGCGCCGGCAGCAACGCTCGGGGGTGGCACAGCCCTCGCGGGCGGCAACGAGCTGCCGCTGCGCGCGTCGGACACGGCGGGCGTCACCGCACAGAAGCAGCAACACCAGAGCGGCGACGGCGGGGACGAGGGTGCGGCGCTGCCCCTGCGGCCCCCGCGGCCGCCCTCGCCCGACAGAGCGCGCGCCGTCACCGCCGCCGTGCCGCGGCCTGCCGCCATGCCGCCGGGCACCGCCACTGCAGCTGCCCCATTGCGCGCCGCCGCCGCCACAGTGCTTCCGCCCATGCAGCTGGCCACCGCCGCTGCTGCTGCCCCGTCGCGAGCTGCCGCTGCCACAGCGCTGCAGCTCATGCAGCCGGCAACCGCCGCTGCTGCTGCCCCGTCGCGCACCGCTGCCTCAGCGCTGCCGCCCATGAAGCCTGCTGTCACGAAGCTGGCCGCAGCCGCTGGCTCTAGGCCGGTGTCTCTGCCGCTGCCCGAGCCGCTGACGCGGCCAAAGACCGTGGTGCTCACTGGCGAGGTGCAGCCCGCTTCCGCGCAGCAGGCCGCAGCAGCTGCCGCAGTACCGCCTCCCGCTGCCACCGCAGACACGGGCTCAAGGCCCGCCACTCTGACGCTGACTCAGCCGCTGACGCTGCCAGTGACGCTGGTGGTGGCTGGGGAGGTGCAGCCCGATGCCACGCAGCAGGCTGCAGCCGCTGCCACGCTGCCAGCCGCCGCCGCTGGCTCTGGGCCACCCCTGTCTCTGCCTCTACCGGTGCTGATGGAAGAGCGGCAGCTCGGGGCGTCGGGCGCGGCCGCCACGGCCGGCACCCAGCCAGCCACAGCTGACTCAGGGCTCTCATCTCTGCACCCGGCTTTGCCTCTGACGGTGCTGCCTGGGGTGGCCCAGCCAGCTGCCACGCAGCCGCCTACAGCCACCCAGCCGGCCACATCCGCGGGCTCACGGCTCCTGCCTCTGCCCTTGTCGCTGGCTCCGACGATGCTGGTGGGCGAGCGGCAGCACGGGTTGTGGGGAGCAGCACGGGGCATGGGGAGTGGCAGCATGGGAAGTGGCAGCGTGGGGAGTAGCAGTACGGGGCGGATCTCGGTTCCACAGCCCCAAGGCCGCACGCTCGCCCAGGTGTGTGTGTGTGGAAGGGGAATAGTGTGTGTGGGGGGGCTTGTGTGAACGCATGTACGCACGCACACACGCACGCACGCGCACGCACACACACACACACACACACACGCTAACCCCCCCACGCGCATACACACACCAACGCAGGCGGCCGAGGAGGCCCGGCTCGTTCGCGGGCTCAGCCTCAACAACATCGGCTCAAGCAGGGTCCACGCAACCTCGCGCGGGGCATCCCCGGGGCCAACGGGGCTCGGTGCGGCGGCAGAGGGGCACGCAGGGGAGGGCGCGGCCGCGGCAGAGCCGGCGAGGGCCCCCGACTCGGGGTCGGCAGCGCGTGCGCGCGCCGGCGCCCCGGGGGCGGAGGGGTCTGAGGTGAGGGACACAGGTCTGCCGCGCCCGCGCGCGGCGGGCGCCGGCGCGGGCGCTGCGGCGGCGGCGGCGGCGGCGCGCCCGCATGGGGAGGCAGCGTGGGCGGACCCGAGCGGCGCAGTGGCCCCGCGCGCTCCTGCCGCCGCCACCGGCCACCGCCACCGCCACCACCGCGGCGCGTCGGCGGCGGCGGTGCGCCGCTGGGGCCGGGGCGCGCTCGCAGCGTCGGTCGGCGCGTGGCGTTCGCTCGTGGCGGCTGCGGGTGGTGGGAAGGGGGACGGGCGCGAAGCGGAGTCGGTGGAGGAGGATCGGCCTGGGACTCCAAACGCGCAGGCAGAGGTGGGTTGTTTGTGTGTGTGTGCACGCGTGTGTGTGCGTGTGTGCGTGCGTCGGGGATTTCCTAGCCGATCGGATTCCGATGAGGAGATTCAGGGCGGTTAGCCGATGGGGAGCGAGGGGCGAGTTCGGAAAAGCCGGGGAAGTAGCGGAGGCCTGGGGGCGGTGGCGGTGGTGGTGATGGTTGTGACGGTTGTAGTGTCCATGAGAGCGGGAGTGGTTCCCGGCGTCGATGTCGAGATCTGGTGACTCGGGGTCAACAGGGTGGGACTGCGCACGGGGTTTTCAGTGCACTCGTTATTGATGGCGGTGGCGGTGGCGGCAGTGAGCGTGGTGGTTGTGGTGGTGTTGGCGATGGGTGTGGTTGTGATGGCGGCGGCGGTGGTGGGATTGGTCAGCATGGTTCAGGTCGGCGGTGGTGGTGGGAGTGGTGGGCATGGTTCAGATCCTTGGCGTCGATGTCGGGAGCTTGGGAGAGTCCAGGTTGACGGGGTGGGACCGCGGGGTTTGGTGGGGCCGGTCTTGGTGTTGGTGGTAGTGACTGTGGTGATTGTGGTGGTGTTGGTGTTGGTGTTGGTGTTGGCAGCAGTGGTGGTGGTGGGAGTGGCGAAACTCTACAGCCTAAACCCTTAACAGCCTAAAACCCTTGACCAAGACACCGAAACCCAAGCCCTCACGGTGGACGGTCGCAGCGGCTCGGGCACGCCCTACCACAGCCCCCTATAGTGCTACCCCGGGGTTACACCTACACCCACAGTGTAATGGCTTTGTTACAAGGCTCTACAATTTGCGCAGATTGTAGAGCCTTGTAACAACGCCATTACACTGTGGGTGTAGAGTGTAACCCCGGGGTAGCACTATAGGGGGCTGTGGTAGGGGCAGCGGCAGCGGCAGCAAGCCTACTAGACCCTCAACCCTTCAACCCTTTCACTTGCTCAAGGCCCTTGACCCTGAAACCCAAACAACTAAACCCTCGAACTTGCAGGCTGAGGCCACGCGCGAGGCTGGACTCGAGCCCTGGGCGCGCAGCGACTCGGGCAGCGCCAGGACCCTAAAGCCCCCCCCAAAACTGAACTCTCAACCGTGCAGGCGGACGCCCCGTGCGAGGCAGGCCTCAAGCACTGGGCACACTGGGTGTGGACTTGGGCAGCTGCCAAGACCCTGGAACTGCCCTCAATCCTCTTCACGCCTTGGAACTCCGAACCCTGCACCCCCGCAGGCTGACGCCATGCGCGAGGCGGGCCTCGAGCACTGGGTTCGTAAGACGTGGACGCGTGAAGCGACTCTGGCAGCGCCAAGACCCTAAAACTCAGAACCCCTAACTTACAAAACCTGCAGGCGGACTCCACGCGCGAGGCCGGCCTTGAGCACTGGGTGCGCAAGACGTGGTCGCGCGGAGCAGACACATTTGTTGCCGCGGTTTACCCCTCTATAACCGAAACAGTACAAAACCGACAAGCCCCCAAACCCTGAACCGTGCAGGCTGGGGCCACGCGCGAGGCTGGCCTCGAACACTGGGCGCGCGACGTGGACGGCCGCGGCGACGCTGGCAACGGCAGCGGCAGCGGCAGCAAGCCTAGACCCGGAATATCTTAATCCCTTAAACCCTTTCACCAAGTGTCAAGACCCTGAAACCCTCGACCCTGAAACCCCTGAAACCGCCGCAGGCCGACGCCACGCGCGAGGCCGGCCTTGAGCACTGGGCGCGCGACGTGGACGGCCGCAGCGACTCAGGCAGCCGCAGCGCGAGGGGAGGATCCCACGCGCCTCCCGCCGCCGCGCCACCGCCTGCTGCTGTGTCTGTGCCCATCACTGCACGACCGAGGGCGTCGCTTGCAGTGGCATCTCTTGAGGTGCGCAGTTGTGGGTTTTGCAAGAGTACTTCCAGGCGCACATGTTGCCATCAGCGTGGAACATTCGCTGGGCACACGGGGCATCGCTGGGCGTCGCTGGGCACACAAGGCATCGTTGGCGGCAGCGCCTCTTGTGTGGTGGGGACCATTGGGTATATTTGAATATTATTGTTTAAAACGAATCCATGCGTCAACATGATTTACCGTGTTGCGCTCGTTGGCGCTGGCAGTGGCGCCCCCCAGGGACAGTTCGACCCAACCTCCGTTTAGAGCCCGACACCCTCAACTCAACCCAACACCCTCAACTCAACCCAACACCCTCAACTCAACTTAACACCCTCAACTCAACCCAACACCCTCAACTCAACCCAACACCCTCAACTCAACCCGACACCCTCAACTCAACCCGACACCCTCAACGCGACACCCTCAACTCAACCCGACACCCTCAACTCATCAAGCCCCAAATCCTCAATCCCACCCATCGCAGCCGCTCGACCTCCGGCGCGCAACGTACCGGACGGAGGTACAAGGGGGAGTGACCAGCGCGGTCACTCGTGCGGTACGGTTCCGGGCGTACCGCCTCACGGATCAGGCCTTGCGCACGCGCGATGGTGTAAAAGGTGTGTGTGGGAGGGAAGGGGTGGGGTGATGGTGTGGAAGGTGTGTGTGGGAGGGAAGGGGTGGGTGTAGGCGTGGGGGCGGGCGGCGGCGGGTGGGCTGGCGAGCGGGAGTGCGGGCATGTGGTTTCATAGGTTTTACATGTGCGGGCGGGCACCCGGGGCTTGAGTTAAGGCCGAGACCACACGTCTAGGGGGCTCTACTAGGAGAGCCCGCAAGGCCATGCAGCGCACCAGCCTACCTCGTGGGCGTGACGGGCGGGCAGGCGTGCGTGAGTGCGTGCATGTCGAGACCAACTCGCTTCACCCACTCCTCCCCCTTCACAGACGCTCTGATGAGGCTGGCCCACGGGTTCGCCCACTCGCATGGTTGTGCCAGCAGCGGCAGCGGCGACAGCGGACGCAGTGGCGGCGCCGGTGAGTCCTCTTCCAGACCAGTGACACCTGGGAAGGATTTTAGGAGTTTGTTTCTTCTCCTCTACTGGGGCTTCTCCTCTACTGGGGCTCGATTAACGGAGGCGCGTTCTCGTCGCCGAGCCCTGGACCCAGCAATGCAGCGCTGCTGGTGACGAGGATCTCCGTGCCGCTGACAAGCGGGGTAAAATACGACTGGCCCGGCTCCTGCTAGACTGCCCCTGGTGGAACACTACAGGAGCGGCTTGCCCGGCGCTGCCATGGCTTGGCGAGTAGCCGCGGCGCTGCCGCGGCCCGTGCTGGGAGACGGCCCTTATCCTCCCCCATGCAGGACGCCATGCGGCACCGATCTCGACGAGTTGATCGACGAGCGGAGGAGCTGGCGCCCGTCAATGCATGCTGGACATTGGTCAAGATGGCTGCCCGTGGAGGCGGGCTACCATCACGGCTTCAGCGGTGGTGACCGCCGAGGCAACACAGAGTAAATCCGCTTCACCAATCGCAGCGTTCGTCACGCGCTCATCCTCGGGGCGCTCGTCTGCCGGTGACTGGCATTGGAAGGTCTTCAGGCAGCCTCCATGACAACTGTCGTCCATGCACCCCTGGAGGGTGGGACCTGGCCATGCATGAGGCATGGGGCGCCGGCTGAGCCCCATGCAAACGAGAGCTGGACAGCCATGCACTGCCAGGCAGGGTCCGTTCCAGTCAGCGCCAGTCGGCTCTGCCGGCTTGACTGGCCACAAGGCCACTACTGTGACCTTGAGGAAGGTCCTCTCCTATATGCTCCTTGCCAGACATATCTCTCAGAGACCGCTGTTTGGGGTAGTCTAGCCGGCGGGACCGGTAGTCTATCGGCCGGGAGCCGGCGGTTCTCTAGTACTTAAGTGTGCTGGAGTATCGGCGGGTGTCTCTAGAAGAAGAGTAGCCCGCTTAGCTGGAAACCCCGTGTTACTGTTACTGTTACTGTTTCTTCTCCGGCTCGAGCAACTTTGACCGCTCACACCAGGCACAATTCGTAGTGGGTGTTCACGCATCGCATGCTGTTGTGCTGCTCACGGCAAGACCTTTCCAACACACCCCTCCACACCCTCTCCCACTAAGTGAGGGATGGTTTTCTGGGAAATGGGAAATCTGGCCCTGAGCGGTGTACGGCTTGCGGGGGGATCACTGGCCCATAACCTGGTAGGCTGGCGCTCTGCGCGGCCTTGCCGACTCTCTTGGTGGAGCCCCCCCTACATGTGTAGTCCAGGCCTCAACATACGGCCCGGGGTCCTCCGGGCTTGTTCATGTAAAACCTGTAAAACCCCACCCAGAGCTGCCTCTGCCTGTGCCTGTGCCTGTGCGTGCACACCCGCACGCACGCCCTATCACAGCCCCCTATATTGGTACTTTGGCGGTATATGATGATGAGAGTTTTACAATCCACTTCTGGCGGTCACACGTACGGTTCCAAAGCTCCAGTGGGATTTAGAGAAACAAGGCTCAAGGCCCACAAAAGGTCAAGCTACAAGTAGCCCACGGTAACGCCATCCACACTTGGTGGCGGGCGCCAAGCAAGCAGCACCACTGTGCAGGCTGCACACCCAGCCCCTCAAATGGGCAGAGGGCGGACCCAAGGTATAAAACCATGAAGGGACCAAAAAGCCCTCCCCCAGACCACCGGAAGCGGGGCTAGTAGCACACCCGCCGCAGCACTCTACTCAGCGACCACACCGCACCCGCCACCGCACGCGTGTGGCGCCTCCTCCCCTTCAAAAACACTCCCAGAGGGGGTGCCATCTAGCAAGCAGGTGCCGGCACCCGCTCGCCGTCAACGACGAGGCGCGCGCGGTGGAACTGCGCCCGCTTCCCCGCAACCTTGGCGGCGAGGAAAGCGGGCCACAGCGCCTGGTGCTGCGCCTCCTCGCGGTTTCTGAGGACGTCGAAGACTGCAGTCGAGTCCACGCAGCGGCGCAGCTCGTGGCGCCAGCGGTATAGGCTACACCCACAGTGTAATAATGGCTTTGTCACAATCGTAATATAATCCGCTAGAATTGTATTGCATTGCTGCAAAGCCATTGCACTGTGGGTGTAGCCTGCACAGCCGGGGGGCCACAATAGGGGGCTGGGGTAGGGACGCATGCGCGCCAGGAATTTCCTTGGGGTCACTCATCCTTTCGTTTTCCCCAAAGAGGATTTCCCGATGTCGTCGGGATATCGGGCTGCAGCCCGAAGAATCGCCTCGAAAAGTGCGGAAATCGACGATTTCACACTTTTCCCCGAAAAAATCGCCTCCGTGGGTTTCCCGAACGCACCCTCCCCAAAACCATCGGGAACGCGCCCTTCGGGCACGTTTTTATTCGTTTCCCGATCGGGAAGGAAACCCCTGATGCGCGCGCACACACACGTGCACCGGGCAGCCTTGCCAGGTTTAACAGGTTTTACATGCACGCGCCTGGAGTACCCCGGGACGTGAGTGATCGACACGTGAGTTAACGAAACGTCTAGGGGGGCTCTTCTAGGAGAGCCCGCAAGGCCACGCAGCGTGCCAGCCTACCAGTGGCAGCCTTGCTACCTCCTGGGACTGATGCAGCCTCGTCGCGTCCCCGCGCACACACGCAGGTGGCGGCGGCTGTCGGTCCCAAAGCTGCCTCAGCCTGTGCACGCACGCGCGTGCACATGCACGCACGTGCGCGCTCACACCCATGCACCAGGCAGCAGCCTTGCTACCTCCTGGGACTGACGCAGCCTCATCGCCTCCCCGCGCACACACGCAGGTGGCGGCGGTGGCGGCGGTGGCGGAGGCGGCAGCGAGGAATCAGGTGTGTGGGTCAGAGAGGGTTTTTAAGGGATGAGGGGTTGCAAGTTTTGGGTCTAGGCTCTAGGCTCTAGGTGGGATGGTGGTTTTGACTATAGGGAAACTTTCTGGAGCGGTGGTCGTGGCAGTGGCGGCGGCGGCGGCGCCGCCGGTCTTTGGGTCTAGGATTTAGGTGGGATGGTGATCTGAATAGGGGAACTTTGCAGCGGTGGTGATGGTGGCGGCGGCGGCGGCGGTCGAGGCAGCGAGGAATCAGGTGCGTGCGTCAAGAGAGGGTTTACGGGTGAGGGGGTGCGGGTTTGGGGTCCAGGGTCGAGGCTCTAGGCTCTAGGTGGGACGGTGGGCCTGACTAGGGAAACTTTCTAGAGCTGCGGTGGTGGCGGCGGCAGTGGCGGCGGCGGTGGTTGAGGTGGCAGCGAGGAATCAGGTGCGTGAGTCAAGAGAGGGGGTTTAGGGATGAGGGGTTAAAGGTTTAAGGATGGGGGGTTGCGGGTTTTGGGTCTTGGGTCTAGGATCTAGGTGGGATGGTGGTCTTGACTAGGTTAACTTCTAGCAGTGGTGGCAGCGGAGGCGGCGGTGTCACTGGCGGCGGTGGCAGCGAGGAATCAGGTGCGTGAGTCAAGAGAGGGTGTAGGGATGAGGGGTTGCGGGTTTGAGGTCTAGGGTTCAGGCTCCAAGTGGGATGGTCTACGCTCCAGGTGGATGGTGTACTGGACTAGGGAAACTTTTCTGGAGCTTTGGCTATGGCGGCGGCGACGGCTATGGCGGCGGCTATGGCGGCGGCTATGGCGGCGGCTATGGCGGCGGTGGAGGAATCAGGTGTATCAGGCAGGCCATGCGACAGGCGCGGTTGCGGGTACAGGATCTAGCTATGATCGAAAGGTAAGGGTCACAAGACGAACACACAAACGCAAAACTCAAACTTCAAAACTCAAAGCGCAAAACGCAAAACGCAAAGCGCAAAACGCAAAACGCAAAACGCGAAATGCAAAAACGGAAAAGGCAAAGCACAAGCACAGGCACAAACACACACTTGCGCCACCCCCCACGCCCCCATGCCACGTGTCAGGTGGAACCCCGGGCCACCCCAAGGCCGCATGCCAGCGCCTCACCCCCTTTCACTGATGGCGGAAGAAGGCATGCGTGTAGGTGGGCGCACACGCACACACGCACACGCGCACACACGCACACACGCACACACGCACACACGCACACACGCACACACGCACACACGCACACACGCACACACGCACACACGCACACGTGCACACGCACACGCACACACACACACACGCACACGCACACACGCACACGCACACAAGAGAGCATCTCAACCCGACTGAGCAAAACCACCCACTTCGAAGTCCACCTGAGCAGCCCGTAACCTGCGTTAAACAAGGTTTACATGTATGCGCCCGGATGACCCCGGGGCGCGAGGTAAGGCCTGTGCTACACGCCTAGGGGGGCTCTACTAGGAGAACACGCAAGGCTCTGGTAGGGTGGCGCACTGCGCAGCCACGCAGTGCGCCACCCTACCAGAGCCCTAAACCAGTGAGATGAAGACAATGGATTTTACAGTCTGTGCAACATCAGTAACGATGCATTAGACCTGTGTCGGCGCTAGCTAGCGCCTGGCACCTAAACTCAGTTTCAGGCCGAAACTGGCTGGCTACCTGGTAGGGGTGAGAGTGAACCCCCACGTGCGCGCATGCCCTGAACAAGTGAGCCAGTACCTGCCCACCTCGACGGCCCAGGGAGCTCTGGCGTGACGGGCTAGAGGGGAATACGCGGCGGCATGGCCCTACCACATTCGCAACGCCTGAGGCGACGCCTAAGGCGGTGCCTCAGGTGTCCCATTCACTTGCGCGGATCAGGCGGCGCCTCAGGCGCGCCGGCCGCCTGAGGCGCCGCCTGGGGCGCACCCACGATCGCCTCAGGCGTCGCCTTGGGCGTTATCCAAGCCGCCGCAGGCGCCACACCGACCGCCTCAGGCGCCCAACACCGCCTGCGACGCACCCTGGCCCGTGTCAGGCGTTATGACCGGATTCACTTGCGCAGATCATTGGTAGGGTGGTTATGCACTAGTGGCGAGTGGACACACTGTGCCAAGGCCCTTAGCCTAAGGGTGCGGGTGGCATCTGCATGCCTCACTGTCAGTGCGCGCAAGCGCAGGTCTTAAGCAATACGCTCATGCACGGCGGCCGACAGACTGTTATTACGACGACGCACCAAGATGTCTGGTAGGCTGGCGCGTCGCGCCGCGTGGCCTCGTGGGCTCTCCTAGTAGAGCTCCCCTAGACGCGTAGTCAAGGCCTTAACTAACGCCCAGGGGTCTTCCGGGCGCGTACTTGTGAAACCTGTAAAACCCGTCACACCAAGTGACACCGCCCCGCCGCCATGCGCTGCCCTCTCCGCAGCTGACGGCACGTGGTTTGACGCTGCAAGCATGTGGGCCTCCTCCTCCCACGGCCGCTCGAGCACGTGGTTTGATGCAGCAAGCATAGGTTCCTGCATGGGCTCGCCGCGTGGGCAGCACGCGGGCCAGGATCAAGCGCTGGAGCAGGGGCAGGGACAGGGGCAGCAAGGGGAGGAGCAGCAGCAGGAGCGGGAGGAGCAGCAGCAGCAGCAGCAGGAGCAGCAGCAGGGGCAGCAGACCCAGCTGGCAAACATGCCAAGCAGCGGCAGCACGCCCGATCTGTCTGCCTTCGCTGCGCCGCTGCCCTTGGCACTTATGCGCGCGTCATCAGAGGGTGACTTTGCGCCCGTGTCAGAGGTGGTGACCGTGGCGCGCTCCAGGCGCGGCACGATGCACGCAGCAAGCGCAGGGGCGGGCGCAGCAGGCGGAGCAGCAGTCGCAGAGCCAACAGGAACGTCGGCTCTTGCTGTGGCAGGCGCAGCAGCAGGCGCAGCAGCAGAGCGAGCAGGGGCGACGCCATCAGGCGCAACAGCAGCGGCAGCAGCTCCCCCATGCTCAGCGTCCATCGCCGCTGCGCCCGCTTCGTCAGCAGAGGCAGAGGCGGCATCAGAGCCGGCCCTTGCTGCGGCGCCCGTGGCCCTTGAGCCAGCGGCAGCAGGCGCAGCACCCTCTCCACCAGGCACAGCAGCCCTCTTTGCTGCGCCCGCGTTGTCAGCAGAGGCAGGGGCAGCGGCGGAGCCGGCCCTTGCTGCGGCGCCCGCGGCCCTTGAAGCAACAGCAGCAGGCGCAGCAGCACCTTTCTCAGACTCAGCAGCCCTCGCCGCTGCGCCCGCGTCGTCAGCAGAGGCAGGGGCGGCGGTGGCACCACGGGCAGCAGTCGCGGCGCTACCAGCGGCGGAAGCTCCTCCAGCATCCTCTGTCGTGGCGCCAGCACCACCAGCACAGGCAGGGGCGGTCGCAGGGGCAGCAGGCGCAGCAGCTCCATCAGGATCAGCGGCAGCAGCTCCATCAGGATCAGCGTCCCTCACCGCGGCGCCCGCGCCACCAATACTGGCAGGGGCTGCAGCCACAGGGCCGCTCGCCCCACTGGGCCCTGTGTTCACGTTCGCCAACCCGCTGTCACACGAGCTGCAGGCGGCGCCTCCGCCGTGGGCGCCGCCGCACCCTCTCTACTTCCTCGGTGCGCATGCATGCTCTGTTACTGTTGCTGCTGGATGGCTACCTGTTGTTGTAGGTTGCAGGTTGCTGCACCAAGAGCTGCAGGCGGCGCCTTCGCCGTGGGCGCCGCCGCGCCCTCTCTACTTCCTCGGTGCGCGTGCATGCTTCGTTACTGTCCCTGCTGCTGGACTTCTCTTTCCATCCTCTCTCTTTCAGTCACTCCTATCTCTCTCGATTTCTCTCCTCTTTCTCTGCTGTCTCTCTCCCCTCTCTTTCTGTCCTCTCTTTTTCTCCTCTCTTTCTCGCCTCTCTATCACTAAGGTGCTCGGGCCATACGCGCCGAGCACGGTCTTATACGCCTTTAGAGGTGTCCCTGACTGTAACATCCATCATCATCATCATCACTCTCTCTTGATCACTCGCTTCCAAGGCAGAAACCCAACATGAAAACTGCTGGCGTTGGCTGTGCGGTACCACCATATGGTACCAACATCATGCATGGCCTTGTCAGACTAAGAATCCACTGTATGGGTTGAGCTGTGTTCAAGGTCTAAGCACAGCCGGAAGAAAGCCAAATGGCTGTGGAAAGCCAAAAAGGACATCACTGGCCGTGCGGTACCACCACATGGTACCACCATCATGCATGAGGGTCGAGGCGCGTCGAGACACATCAGCTTCTTCAAGTTTCAGTTCCATGTCCAGTGTCAGTTGTAATTGCATTTCAATTTCTGTTCCACTAACCACCAACCACCAACCAACAACCAACAGCCAACAACCAACAACCAACAAGCAGCAATCACCAAACAACAAATAACAATCAAACCCCAGCCACCCCAGACAAAACCAACCACCACCCACACAGACGCCGAGACTCGCTTTGTTCCCGTGCCACTCAACATCGGCCTTTCGGGGTACTGGGAGAAGGTGTGTGTGCGTGTGTGTTTGTGTGTGCGTGCGTGTGTGGTCGATTACAATCCGTAATCACAGTACAGTCTGTTTAACAGTCGGTCGGACGCCTTGGATGTTGCGTGTGTGTGTGTGTTTGTGTGCGTGGGCGCCCCACTCTGTGGGCGCCGCGCCCGCGCAGTCATCGCCGCCGCCTACGTCGACCCCCCTTCACCCATGCCGCCGCCGATTCTCGCCGCCTCTCCTCCTCCGTACGCCCCCTGTCGTCGGGCTGCCAATTCAGCAGCCAGTCGACGCATGCATCCAGGAACTCAGTCCATCCGCACTCTCTCGCACGCCCTCCACATGGCAAAAAACACGTGACGCCCTACCGCACAGATTTCCCTCCCCTCGCAGCTCTGCAGCTTCAGACAACAGAGCCCAGGTATCTCAGTGCCATCACCTCGACGGCCATGCGGCCCGGGCCAGCGCTCAACTTGAGCTACCGAGTTCCTCCAGCTGCCACCGTCCCGCCCACCACCCACTGCCCAGTCGTTCATTCGACCCCACGCCCCACCTCAAGAGACCCACCGCTTATCCCACTGCCGCCCCGTCGACCTCCATACACCCACATGCTCGTCACATGGAGTTGCCCCTCCCATGCGCCCCATGCGCGCACATGCACCCCATGCACCCCCCCCCCATGCTACCAGCGCCTATGTATGCGCCATGTGGCCGGGCCACAGTGTGGCTCCCTCCTCTCTCCCCTCTCCTCCCTCCCTTCTCCTGTCTTCCACCCCTCCATCCCCGCTGCACCCCACCCCATCTTGTGCCCCTCGCCCCTCCCTAACCCTCCCCCGCGCCTCCCCCTCTCCCTCCGACTACCCTCCCGCTGCCTCCCTCCCACTGCCTCCCACTTGCACGACTACCGCTGTTCGGACACGACTTCGCTCTATGCCAGCGGCGCCATCACCTTCTTGCGGCTCACGCCGGTGACTTTTGCGCCCACTTCGTCACGTTCTACGCCCTCCGCAAACATCCATCTCTTCAACTTCACATGCGACATCCCCGAGCGCCCCGAGTTCACCGAGCGAGTCACCACCGAGTGGATCATCTTAGCATGATTTCCACAACTGTGGGAGTCCTTCTGCCGACACCTAGTTTAAACTCAGTCGAGGCGGATTGACGAACACAGCTGTCAATGACCCGCCACTGCCCCTTTCCCCCACTGCTTTACGAATGAGGTTGTTCACCCTCTTGCTGGCGCACGGTTGGTCTCCCGCCTTCAAACGGAATCTCCTCAATTGATGAGTAGAAACAGCCTATCTAGGTCTGCCGTGCAGAGTTCTCTGTAACGATATCTCTCTCTCTCTGTGTGTGTGTGTGTGTGCGTGTGTGTGCCTGCGTGTGTGTGTTTGTATGTGTGTGTGTGTGTGTGTGTGTGTGTGTGTGTGTGTGTGTGTGCCTCACGTACCTCTATCTATATCACACACACACAGTTGGCTGACTTCCTTGTCGCCTGTTTTGAGACACGCACCGCGTGCACAGCAATCATGATGGCAGATGGCATGCTAGGGGTCTAATTTTGACAGCTGCCGGCCTCTTTCCTAGGGTCTTATGCGCCATCAAAGGCGCTAAACGGACTGTAAAATCGACCACACACACACACACACACACACACACACACACACACGCACACACACGCACACCAGGTGCCAGAGCTCTGCAGCCAGGCGCTTGCCGATCACCACAATGCCATTGTCACAAACCTTACTCTGAGCCAAGCCTCTTAAGGATGCTCCAGTTCAGTGTAAGTATGGAAGTCTCACACTTCCACACTTTGGACCTCTCAAGCTAAGCTTTGGATGGAGAGGACAATCAAGAGCGAGGCGGGGCTCCTGATATTCACAATCACTAACCCCTCTTCTAGAGCTTCAACAACCCTGAGAGTTGTAATAGCCATCCACACAACAGTTACAGTTACATCGGCTTTCCAGCAAAGACTACCTCTAGTCCTAGTACCACCGCCTAGACCCAAGTCCAGTTCTGGCCCTAACAATTACTTGTGAGGGGCGGTAGCCACCAGCCGGCTGCCTGCCAACGTGTAGTCCCAGAGCAAAAAGGAGAGCTATTGTGCGACGCCTCCAAAATAGGTCCTAACTGCTTCTAGGGGATAGGGGGTCAAGTGGCGCTTGCCAATCTACTTGACCGCCGTGGTGGAGGGGCCGGCGCCTGAGGGGCAGCCGGACCGTACACCACGGCTCTCCACCCGACCCTATCCTGAGCACGCTCAAACGCCGTGTCCGAAAAAGTCTTCCAATCAGAACGAGTGCCACTAGTTTCGCCTAGCTGCTGAATCAGTAGCTTAAGAAAATAGTGTCGGGAGGAGGCTGGAGGCCGGCCTTGCTGCCGAGCCACATCCATTGTGCAGTCAAAAGTCGTACGAGGAAGACGAGAAGCCGGCATGCGCATCACATGGCCTAGCCACTGCATTGATCGCTTTGCCACAAGGCTCTCAATTGGCTCAGTGTCGCACGCCTGCCGAATATAAGTTAATCTGTGCCGGTCGACCAGGCGCACACCCAGAATGCGACGAAGGCAGTTAGAGTGGGCAACCTCCAATCGAGTCAGTTGTGTTTTAGTAGGGGCCCATGTTTCGCAGCCGTACAGAAAGTGGGGCAGCACGAAAGTGTTGTAAACCCGCATCTTAGACTGCACTTGCATCTTCTTGCTGGCCCAAATCTTATCAAAAGACGCAAACACGCCCAGCGCGCGACCGACACGCACACCGATCTCCTTTTCCACACCACCACTCTGGGTTATCCAACTCCCTAGATACTTAAATGCAGAGACGGTCTTCACTTCACCACCAGTCAGCGCAAACGTGGGCAGATCCGCGACAAAATCTGCTGGCAAAATCATCACTTCTGTCTTGGCGGCGTTACACAACACACACACACAAACCACGTACACACACACGCACACACGGACACACATCAGGTGCCAGAGCTCTCCAGCAAGTCGCTCGCCGAACTTCACAACGCCATCTGCGCAAACTTCATCGCGCGGCGGGCGCACGAGGCGATCAAGGGAATCAAGGTGTGTGTGTGTGGTGTGTGTGTGTCACACCCTGCTATGTGCGAGTGTGTGCTGCGGCGGCAGCAAGCGCGCCTCATGCCGCACCGGGCGATCAAGTGGATCAAGGTGTGTGCGTGTGCAGTGCTTCCTAAATTTATTCTGAAATCTGAATTCTCACCGCCTACTCACCGGCGGAAATGTTCTCGATGGCTTGTGCCGAAAAGTGTGATTTTCGATGTCCACACTGTTCGCACGAACATCTTGCGTTCCAGACAGTAAGCCGCTGGGGGGCTGTTTGTTCGCCTCGCTGGCTGTAGCCTCTTGGGGGCTTGTACTTTACTCAGGATCTAGACCTAGGCGCTCCCGTTGTGTCGAGCTTTTGACGACGACGACAACGTAAGCCGCCCTGCGATTTCGTATTCATGATTTTTAATTGATGTTCTTGAGCCATTTGAATGAACGGCTCCATGTTTGCCAAACACGGCGCCAAAAACAAAACCCTCAACCCTCAACCCGCAGCCCTCAACCCTCAACCCTTTAAACCCTCAACCCTTTAAGTTTTACTATTTAGGGTTCAAGGTTTAGGGTTTCTAAACCGTAAACCCTTAACCTAAAACCTGAAACCCTAAACCATTAGTTTACTGCCATCAGCGGCAGACCGCTCAGTTTAGGCACCACTGCCTCCCCACACACGCAGGTCAAGGAGACGGACCGTCATTGTCGTCGTCGTCAAAAACTTGTCGCAACGGGAGCGCCTAGACCCTGCGTACCAACACCGGCGCGTACCTACTACCACCTGCTTACCGCCGTTGGCGGTAAACCGCCTACAAGTGTGAAACGTATAGATGAGGACAGGGTTGAGGCAGCACTACCCCAGGCTAAGGAAGCACCACCTCCCGCACACGCAGGTCAAGGAAACCGCATCCCAGCAGTCAGCGTCAAGATCCGCACGACGCGCCCCTGCCTCCCCTCACTCCCCCCCAGTCATCCCTAAACCCCAAACCCTAAAACCTAAACACTAAAACCTAGACCCTCATGATTCCACACAGCTCCCACCTCTGCCCCATCTCCCCCCTCCCACACACACAGGTCAAGGAGACCGCATCCGAGTTCAGCATCACGATCCGCACCAAGGTCTTGGGCTTGACCAACGTGTACCGCGAGGCGTACAAGAAGGTCCGTCTCTCTGCCGCTCTGTATATCTGTCTGTCTCTTCCTCTCTTTGTTGCTCTCCCTTCCTCTCTCTCTCCCTCTCTATCTCCCCCTCTCCCTCCCTCTCTCTCTCTCTCTTCCTCTCTCCCGCTCGCCCTCTCCCTTCTCTCTCTGCCATGCGTGATTATTGAGCAACACGATCTGCATCAAGGTCTTCAGCTTGGCCAACGTGTATGGGGAGGCGTACAAAAAGGTCCGTCTGTGTCTTGCTCTATACCTCCCTCTTCCTGCTTTCTGTCTCCCCCTTTGTCTCTGTCTTTCTCTGTCTTTTTCTCTCTCTTTTTCGATTTCGCTCTCTCGTATGTCTTCTTGGTCTATGTATCCCTATTTTTCCTGCTCTCTGTCTCCCCTTTTCTCATTCCCTCTTTATTCCCCCCTCTCCCTCCCTGTCTCCCGGTCGCCCTCTCTCTTCTCTCCCTGCCACGCGTGCTTGTTGAGCAACACGATCCGCATCAAGGTCTTCGACTTGACCAACGTGTACCGCGAGACGTACAAGAGGGTCCGTCTATGTCTTGCTCTCTGTCTCCCTCTTTCTCTGTCTCTCCCTTTGTTGCTCTCCCTCGCTCTCTCCCTCTCTCCCTCCTCCCCCCTCTCTCTCTTTCTCTTGCTCCCTGTCTCCCTCTCGCTCTTTTATCCCTCTCTGCCACGCGTAATTATTGTGCCACGCAATCCGTACCAAGGTCCTCGGCATGACCAACGTGTACCGTGAGGCGTACAAGAAGGTCCGTCCCTGCCGTCTTGCTCATTGTCTCCCTCTAGAGAAAGAGTTCTCTCTGTCTCTCTTTGTTGCTCTCCCTCTCTCTCGTCCTCTTGTCTCCCTCCCCCCTCTCTCTCTCTCTCTCTCTCTGTTCTCTCCCTCTCTGCCATGCGTGAGATTGTGCCAAACGATCCGCACCAAGGCCTTCGCCTCGACCAACGTGTACCGCGAGGCGCACAAGAAGGTATGTGGTGCATTTTCTCCAGTGTTTGCATTCTCATTTTTTTCCGACAGCCATTTGACTGAGATCCCAGCTGTGTCCGGCTGTGTGCAGCCGCAAAGAAAATCGTTGGTCCTCTCTCTGACGTCCTCTCTCTCGCCCATGCTGTATGTGACTCGTATTATTCTTTCAAACGCGCTGCAACAAAATCGTTGGCATGACGAAAGTGTATACCGTGCGGCGTACAAGGAGGTGTGAGTATTTCTTTCTGCATCCGCTGCCACTGTATTGCCTCGAGAAGAACCCCGCTCGCACACAACACCCAAGATCTTCAAGAACGGGACGGCCATTTGAATTCGTTTCGAATTTGATTTGAACCAAACCGCCACCCAAGCACAGGACGGCTCCAAGTCGAGTCATTCCGCGGCGCGACCTTCTACCCATCCCCCTTGGCTCTCGTATACACACACACACACACACACACACTCACACGCACACACGCACACACACACACACACGCACACACGCACACACACACACACTCACCCTTACTCCCCCCACACACACGTACCCACAGGACGGCTCCGAGTCCACGCACGTTCCGCGGCGCGATGTCACGCCCGGCAAGGGCCTCGGGCGCATGTACTATACTGATGTGGGCGAGGTCATCCTTGTGTGAGTAGGATGCAGATATACGTGTGGAAGTGTGGATGTACCGCGTGTCACACTTCTTGGGGCGGGCACGAGCGTCGCACGCATGCACTTTACCGACGTGGGCGAAATTCTTTTGCAAGTGTGACTGTACTGTGACTGTACTGCGACTGTACTGTGACTTCACTGTGACTGTACTTAGTGTCACGCGTCTTTGGTACAACAGCCTTGCACACCGAGGGATATCACCCTTGTGTGAGTGTGAAGATGTACGGTGACTGTTGCTAATAACCTCGTGCACATGTTACCACCAACAGGGCAGACGTAATCCTAGTGGAAGAGATGCTGAACTGTAGAACATGGCCTGTCGTGCACCTCATTGATGCACTATTGATCTGACTGTTTGTCTGGTCAGTCCCTATACCGCAGCAAGAGAGAGACCATGCTTGTATGCCCCACCACCACCACACACACACGTACCATTCGATTGCCCGCGCACTACCCCTCACACGCACGCACGTGCCCCCCTTTGCACACACAACACACGTGCAATGACACCGGCGTCCCACAGACTGTACAATCAACCACCACCACCACACACACGTACGCACACATGTCGATCGTGCACGACCACACACACACACACATACACACGTGCCCCCCCTCACACACACACACACACACACACGCGACACAATCAGCGCCCGACGGACTGTGCAATCGAAAGCCACCACCACAGATACGCACACGTGCTGATCATGCACGACCACACACACACACACACACACACGCACGCACGCACACACACACACACACACACACGCAAACACACATGCGCATGCCGATCGTGTGAGTGCTCCCCTCCCCACACACATGCACACGCGCGCGTGTCGATCGGGTGAGTGTCCCCCCCCCTTCCTGCACACACATGCGCGCGTGCAGATGGTGTGAGTGCCCACACACACGCGCGCGTGCCGATGGTGTGAGTGCCCCCTCTCATCCCACAAGCACACGCAGGTGCAGATGGTGCGAGTGCCCACCCACCCACCCAACCGCCCCCACACACACGCGCGCGTGCAGATGGTGTGTCTCCCCCCCTCCCGCACACACACGCGCATGCGGATCGTTTCCCCGCGCAAGGGACACACTCACTCACACACACACACACACACACACACATGCACGCGCACACACACACACACACACACACACACACTCTCATACACACACACGCGCGTGCAGATGGTAAGCCCCCCCCCTCCACACACACAAACAGGCGCACGCCAATCACTTGCCCGCGCAGAGGACACACACACACACACACACACACACACAAACGCGTGCATGCTGATCACTTGCCCGCGCAGGGGCGACGCAATCAACCTGCTGGGCCACATAGATTTCCACAGCGAGGAGGTGCGTTTTTTGCGGTTTCCTTTCGTTACTTTTTTTGTTGTTTCTGGGCGGTGATGGTGCGGTTGGTCAGGCGCGACGCTTGGGCAGGTTTCTACGGCATGCACGCACGGACGCACGCACGCACGGACGCACGCACGCACGCACGCACGCACGCACGCACGCACGCACGCACGCACGCACGCACGCACGCACGCACGCACGCACGCACGCACGCACGCACGCACGCACGCACGCACGCACGCACGCACGCACGCACGCACGCACGCACGCACGCACGCACGCACGCACGCACGCACGCGCACACGTACACACTCACATAGGTGTGTGTACACTCCCACCTACCCACCACCCGCCCACCGCCTACCCGCCCAACTGCCTCCCCGCTTACCCCCCCCCCCCGCCCCCCCTCCCTCCCCGCCCACCCCTCCTCTCCCGCCCACCCGCCCTCACCCGCCCACCCATGAACACGCACAGATTGTGCGGCTCAACGGCGACACCATCGAGTTCAAGATGCAAGTGCACAGCAACACGAATGGGCGCTCCGCGGTCCAGTACTTTGTTGGCAGGCTGGCGGCCCTGCCTGCTGGCCACCACTGAGTCGCCAGCTGTTGTCCACTGCACAGCCTAGATGGGTCCCTGTAGAGGGAGGCTCAAGATGCACGCGCATGGCAACGTGAACGGGCGCTCGCACTGCAGTACTTCGTTGTGAAGCTGGCAGCCCTGACGGCTGGCCAACACTGAAAAGGGTGTTTCCACGGCCGAATGCGGGTTGTCAATTGTTGTCTACTATACAGAGGGGCGGGGGTGGGGTGGGGGGCGTCCCTGGTCCCACCGCTGATTGGGGTCTGCGCCCTGAATGGGTTTCGTTAGCTGTTGTCCCCGATCGGTTTCATGCATGCAAAACCGATAAAGGGATCATCGTGTGTACCATGTAGGGGGGAGCTAGCTAGAAGCTGGAGTTGTTGTCTAAAAAAGAAAATATCTATCCCCGCCGCATGCCCGTTTCATCAGGCTGGCTGGTGTACAGCCTGGCCACCGTTGAGCCTTGTTTTGAGTGGATGTGCTGGTGGGAACGGGTGCCTGTGACCAGGCTATCCGTTGTTGTGCCCGGGCCCGGGGGTGTCCCTCCAGAGTCTCTGGCTGTTGTGTTGAAGGTGCAACATGCATGTGAACCTGAACGGATGCGTGTCGGTGCAGTGATTTTCAGTCGCGCTCACCGCTGCGCCCTCTTGGGGTCACACGCAGGCATCGTGGGCGTGGGTTCTGTGCTGAGCACGTGAATTCTCCCCCTCTTTGGGTGAGTGGGTGGCTTATATTCGAAGGCGTCTAGCGTAATCGCATAACGCACCTGCAACCAAATGATGTGGCGACGACAAGTCTCACACAATAAGTGACGATCAGCCACACAGGCTGTGCCTTGGGTGCGGATCATGGTGTGGACAGTATGAACTAGTACGAAGGCCCGCACTTGGGGTGCCTGTCGTAACAGGGGCGGCAGGCGCTGCTGCCCGTTGGCCACTTCTGAAGGGGGGGCGGGCGTGTGCCCGGACGCTGGGTGTTTCTCCGAATGATCCCTCACCACGTGCCAGAGAGTGGATTGTAAAAACTCATCATCACGTGCTGGGCGCCGGGGAGACGCCACCAGTATCGCCTACGCCAGGTTTTACAGGTTTTACATGTACGCGCCTGGAGGACCCCGGGGCGTGAGTCGAGGCCTAGACTACACGCCTAGGGGAGCTCTACTAGGAGACAGACTGTAATATCCATCATCATCAGGAGAGCCCGCAAGGCCACGCTGCGCGCCAGCCTACCAAGGGCCAACGCCATTTGCGTGCATCATCACGGCAGCTGGTTTGGTCGACGGGTGGTCAGGCAGCAGACGAATAGTTCCGGTACTAGGGGTACCCCTGGCTCAGCTCAGCACCCGTGCACTTGCTCGTACAGCGTTTTGACCCACTGGCACGCAGCCACAGACGGGGATGAGGAGCAGCAGGGAGTGGTTGGGGGCAGTGCCGAGAAGCAGCTGAACTGCCAACACACCTCCTCGGGCACTCGGCGGAATCAGCTGAATCTCAGGCTGCCTAATCATCAACCACCAACAGCTGTTTTTTTGGCTTGGTGGGAAGGGGATCTTATAAAATGATGAGAGTTTTACAATAAAAGACGAATCTTCTAGATGATGATGATGATGAGAGTTTTACAATCCACTTCTGGCGGTCACACGTACGGTTCCAAAGCTCCAGTGGGACTTAGAGAATCAAGGCTCAAGGCCCACAAAAGGTCAAGCTACAAGTAGCCCACGGTAACGCCATCCACACTTGGTGGCGGGCGCCAAGCAAGCAGCACCACTGTGCAGGCTGCACACCCAGCCCCTCAAATGGCCAGAGGGCGGACCCAAGGTATAAAACCATGAAGGGACCAAACAGCCCTCCCGCAGACCACCGGAAGCGGGGCTAGTAGCACACCCGCCGCAGCACTCTACTCAGCGACCACACCGCACCCGCCACCGCACGCGTGTGGCGCCTCCTCCCCTTCAAAAACACTCCCAGAGGGGGTGCCATCTAGCAAGCAGGTGCCGGCACCCGCTCGCCGTCAACGACGAGGCGCGCGCGGTGGAACTGCGCCCGCTTCCCCGCAGCCTTGGCGGCGAGGAAAGCGGGCCACAGCGCCCGGTGCTGCGCCTCCTCGCGGTCACTGAGGACGTCGAAGACAGCAGCCGACGGGTCCACGTCGCGCAGGTTGGTTGTTCTAGAGCCCTTAGTCATTTGGGCTGAGATAAGGCGCCGGCACAAGTCACTGGCAATTGCAACGCCTCCCGTGTGACTTTGAATCTGGTCGCCCGAGATCGAGCTGAGGGCGAGTGACGCGCCTGGCCTTCTAGCCGCAGCTGGCGCCCACAATTTCCACCACTTCTACTTTGCACATCGTTTGCAGCTGCACAGGCTCACCATCAAAACCCCGCAGTACATACTAGATAGAATTCCCTAGCCATGACTTGACACGCTCAAGGCGCAAGCACAGCAAGGCCGCCGCGCTCGTCGCCTGCGCGGCCACCGCCACAGAATCACCGGTGAGCAGCGGCTCCTCCGACTCAGACTCTCGGCCCCGCCACCGCGCGTGCGTCGATGAGACACAGAGCACGCTTCTGGCGCTCCCTGGGGCGCCGGGGGCGGCCACAGACGCGGAGGCATCTGCGCAACACCTGCATGGCACCGCCAGCAACCACATTTCGGCCTCAGCCGACACCACAGACGCCTTCCGCGCCCTCAGCGCGGTGGTGGACGACCTCAGACGCCAGGTGGGCAGGCTGGAGAAGGAGCTCGTGACCGCGCGCGCTCAGCCACAGATTGCGCCCCTCATGGTGGGCGCGCCCCAGATTGCGGACGTCGTCGCGGCGCTACGCGCCATGGTGGAGTCTCAGAAGCAACAGATTGAGGCCCTCACGGGCATACTGCACACTTCGGTAACATCGGTGAGCCACCTGGTGAGCCGCGTCCCTGGGGCGCCCATGCAGACACAGATGCCGCATGCGCGTGCACCTGCCAAGGCTGCAGCCTGCCCGGCCCGCTGCTTCTGCTGCCGCCCTTGTGGCGTCGGCGGCGGCGGTGTCGGCGGGGACGCGGCCTGCCGCAGCGGGCGCCGCGCGTGCCGCTTCTCCCAGCAGCCGCGCCATGCGTGCCGCTCCTGCCGGCAGCCGCGCCCCGCGCAGACTGCAAGCGGTGGCGGCCGCCGCGCAGCAGCGCCACAGCTTCGTGGCGGCGCTTTCCATGGAGGACGCCACCGTGTGCAACCAGAAGTCTGAGAAGGTGCATGACTGGCGCCGCCCCCTCGACGGCGAGAGGGCGGCGGCGGTGGCGGTGGCGGCGACGATTGCGGTCGCCATCGCCCGACGCCGGCGCCAGCCTGCCTGTCTTCTTAGCGGAGTGTGTCGTGCAGTGGCTGCACAACTGCGCTGGCAACGGGCGCTGCGAGAGGCCGGCTGGCGGCAGAGTGGTGTCTGCGTCGCTCCTTGACGCCAAGCCCGCCGTCAGTGGCATCGGTGTGGTGCCGCAGCGGGGCGGCGTGCTGCGTGTGCTCTTCACCGTGACGTCTGACGTCGCGGCCGACACCGTTGTGCGCTACCGCCACCGATTGCGCAGCGGCGGCCGGATGTCCATCTTCGACGTGCTGAGTGACCGCGAGGAGGCGCGTCACTAGGCGCTGTGGCCCGCTTTCGTCGCCGCCAAGGCTGCGGGCAATCGGGCGCAGTTCCACCGCGCGCGCCTCGTGGTTGACGGCGAGCGGGTGGCTGCACGTGTTTGCTAGTTGCATTCCCTCTGGGAGGTGTGTTTGAAGGGAGGTGGTGCTTGCTTGGCGCCCGCCACCAAGTGTGGATGGCGTTACCGTGGGCTACTTGTAGCTTGACCTTTTGTGGGCCTTGAGCCTTGTTTCTCTAAGTCCCACTGGAGCTTTGGAACCGTACGTGTGACCGCCAGCAGTGGATTGTAACCAAACATCATCAAAAAAAATGCAACCGCGCGCGCCTCGTGGTTGACGGCGAGCGGGTGGCTGCACCTGTTTGTTAGTTGCATCTCCTCTGGGGTTGTGTTTGAAGGGAGGTGGCGCCACACACGTGCGGTGGCGGGTGCGGTGTGGTCGCTGGGTAGAGTGCTGCGGCGGGTGTGCTACCAGCCCCGCTTCCAGTGGTTGGGGGGAGGGCCTTTCTGGTCCCTTTATGGTTTTATACCTTGGGCCCGCCCTCCGGCCACTGGAGGGGTTGGGTGTGGAGCCTGCATTGTGGTGCTGCTTGCTTGGCGCCCGCCACTACGTGGTTGGCGCTACCGTGGGCTACTTTTGTAGCTTGACCTTTTTGGTGGGCCTCGTGCCTGCTCTCTTGAGTCCCGCTGGAGCTTTGGAACCGAACGTGTGACCGCCGGCAGTGGATTGTAAAACTCTCATCATCATCTCATCATCATCTCATCATGCCTTCAAGAGGCAGTACCAGGGTTAAGGTGACACCCTCAGCTGCGGGGCCTGTGGGTGAAGTTTCACTGGCGAGACCTCATTGGTCTCCACGCGACGCATCGTCATGGGCGCCGCCCAAGGGACGCCACTGGGCGCAGGTGAGTGCACGATTGCGTGTGGCGGCCACGAGTGTTCCTGATGCTGCACGTGCCGCTGCCTGAACCGCGTGCGCCCCATCTGAAAACGTCAACACAGCTTCAGGCCGGTTCAAGGGAGGCGTTGCTCTGTCTGGGCTGCATGCGTTGAGTGAGTGTTGCTTGGGGGGGGGCTTATATTGTGCAACAACACTCATCGAAGCCCTCCACGACCCCCGGCGCTATACAACGCAGAAATATGACAGCATGATACCACGATGGGTGCACCTGGGGGCACGGGCGCGCTCTAGTGCATGGTAGACTGGGTGGCTGGGCAGTGCAGTATTTTGCTGGGCTGCAGCTCACCACCACTCCGCACCAATGGCCCCAGGCAGTCGGGTGCATGCATGGGCCTTGCCGGAGGATGAGGAGACCGGCCGATACGGCGAAGACCCCGTGGGCGAGCAGAGGGACAGCTGGCCGCCCACCGACACGCTGCGCAAGCGCCTATCCATGCACACGCTAATTGTGCCATCAAGGCCGCTCGACAATGGCCTGCTGCTACTGGACCGACTTGAGGACCATAGCAAGCCAGAAGGCCAGCGCTGGTCAAGCTCCACGGCTGCCGCTGTCGCTGGCACCGGCACCCTTGGCCTCGAGAGCGGTGAGCTGTGCCCAGCAGTAACTGCATGACCAAGCCGCTCCGTGTCATGCCTTGCCGTGAGCACTACTGACGCAAAGGGGCACGCGCGCTTTGCAGGTGCCGTTGAAAAGAAGAACACGCGCGCGTGGCGGAGACGACCGGCCACCGTTTGCGTTCATCGAGGTCGACCTGCGCGGGCTGCCGAAGGTGAACACAGAGTAGCAGTCCTTCAAAGTCGACATGGGCGTCCAGCTGCTCGTGTACATCCCAGAGCTGCGAGAGGAGCCGTTCATCTTCCTCCGACCAGATGCAGGCACCGAAAAGGCAACAGACGTCGTCTTCCACGAGCAGCTGGAGCTGAAGAACTTCCCTCTGGACGTGTAGCGGCTGCACGTCACGTACGAGTTTAAGCTGTCAAAAGACTCGCTCGGCAAGGATGTGTTGCGTGCAGATGTGCTGGAGCGCCTCTTCAACATGCACTACTTCGACGTGTCGAGGACGGTCTCGGTCGCAGCACGGGACGACGAGTGGTCCATGTATCACGACGTACTGGAGATCTACGCGCGGCCCATGAGCAACGACAGACTCAACATCAAGATCGTGCCCATCACCGAGCGGCGACCGCTGTACTACTTTGTCAACATCGCGCTGCCCGTGTGGTGCATCGTGCTCTTCTCATTCATTAGCTTCCAGTTTGACGCGGCCGAGCTGAGCGAGCGCCTGCAGGTGACGGGGGGGGAGGAGAGGACGACGAGGATCGACATGGGAATGGACGCCGACATGGACGAGGATGGGCATAGGCAACCCCCCTCCACCTCCCCCTTAGCTCTCAACCCTCATGGGCAACCCCCCTCCACCTCCCCCTGACCCTCAACCCTCATGGGCAACCCCCATCCACACCCACCCCCCTTAACTCCCAACCCTCACCCACACACACCAACACAAGGTCACCCTGACCATGGTCCTGATGCTCGTCACGTTCAAGCTCTCCGTCTCCACCGCCAAGTACGTGCCCATCACAAGCTACATGACCCTCATGGACTGGTTCATGATCGCGGCGTTTGTCGAGGTGGCGCTCGTGGCGCTCCAGAACTACGTAGCGTTCAAGATGCTGGTGAACGCGCCCTGGTAAGAAGCAGTAACTGTACAACTGGAGCATCTAGCAGCAACTCTGCTAGTCCTAGTAACACTGCTTAGGCAAAAGTCCAGCTGGCCCTAGAAATCACGTGTGAGGGGCGGCAGCCACCAGCCTGCTGCCTCCCAACGCGTTGTCCTAGAGCAAAAAATGTGGTTATACTGCAGAAGCGGCTGATCGTAAACGATCCAGTCTGTTCCTGTGTGCATGCTGTTGCAAGCTCTCGAGCTAACGTCTGCCACATCTGATCCCCCCACATCTGATCCCCCCCCCACTCAGGTTCAGTGACACATTGGCGTGGGCGCTGATTGGGATTCGGATCGCGACGAATGCAGTCATGTTTGTCAGAGTTGCTGTGGCGGAGCTCTCGAGCTCACCTAACGTTTGCCACATGTGATCCCCCCACACCTGACCCCCCCCCCCACACACACACGCTCAGGTTCAGTGACGCGTTGGCGTGGGCGCTGATTGGGCTTTGGATCGCGACGAACGTAGTCATGTTCGACAGAGTTGATGTCGCGGTGCGGACTGGCGACATGGAGTCGCGGCGGCTGGATGAGGTCATCTATCACCAGGAGGGCTTTGACCGCATGGCGAATTTGCTCACCGAGGGCCAGGAAGGTGGTCGCACGATGGAGGAGCTGTGGTCAACGCACGGCCCGACCGCATGCCTGGCCCTGGAGACCGCGGCGAAAGGGCTCGCTGACAAGGTCGAGATGGTCGAGATGAGCCGGCGCGCGCTGGCGGTGACGGAGACGAAGATGGGCGGCCACCACCGGTACACGCTCTCGAGCAGCCACAACCTTGCCAACCGGCTCTGCGACCAAGGCAAGATGGTGGAGAGCGAGCAGCTGCACCGACGTGCGCTCGCGGGGCGTCAGAAGGCGCTGGGGGCTGAGCACCCACAGACGCTGTCGAGCCTCAGCGACCTCGCCAACGTCCTGTGGAGGCGAGGCAAGCTGGACGAGGCGGAGCAGTTTGTGCAGCGCGCGCTCGCGGGCTGTCAGATGGTGATGGGGGCTGAGCATCCAGACACGCTGTCATGCCTCAAGCGACCCGCCGATGTCCTCGACGAGCAAGGCAAGGTCGCAGAGGCCGAGGCGGCCTACCGGCGCGCGCTGGCGGGGCGACAGAAGGTGCTGGGCGAGGAGCACACGGACATTCTGATGAGCCTCAACAACCTCGCGATTGTGCTCTTGAAACAAGGCAAACTGGACGAGGCAGAGGACCTGTATCGACGCGCGCTGGTGGGATACCAGAAGGCGCTGGGAGCTGAGCACCCGCCAACGCTGATGAGCCTGAACAACCTGGCGGTCGTGCTCTTGAAACAAGGCAAACTAGATGAGAGCGAGCAGGTGTGTGTGTGTGTGTGTGTAAAGTGTGGGAGGTGTGGAGGTGTGGGAGTGTGGGTGTGGAAATGTGGGCGGTGGCGTGCGCCGCTCCAGGGCTTGCTGCCCTGAACACACACACACACACACGCACACACACACACACACACACACACACACAGTGCCCCGAGCTGCGCCACCTAGTTGCGCGCACGCGCGCACACACACACACACACGCACACACACACACACACACACACACACATGCACGCACGCACACACACATGCACGCACACATGCAGCTGCAACGGCGCGCGCTGGCGGGGTACCACAAAGCGATGGGCGCTGAGCATCCGCTCACGCTGAGGAGCCTCAGCAACGTGGCGGACGTGCTCTTGAAACAAGGCAAACTGGTCGATTGCGAGCAGGTTAACCGGCTTGTGCTGGCGGCGTGTCAGAAGGTCCTGGGCCCCGAGCACCCCGACACGCTGTCTGGCATCAACAACCTTGCAGTCGTGCTCGAGTGGCAGGGCACGCTGGTCGAGAGCGAGCACCTCTACCAGCGCGCGCTCGCAGGACGTCTCAAGGTGCTGGGCGCCCAGCACCCGGACACGCTGACGAGCCTCAACAACCTCGCGAGCTTGCTCGATGACAGGGGCAAGGTGGACGAGGCCGCGAAGCTGTACAGGCGCGCGCTGGCGTCGCGCCAGAGGGCGCTGGGAGACGAGCACCCAGACACGCTGACGAGCCTCACAAACCTCGCCAGCTTGCTCAAGAGCCAGGGCAAGCTGGACGAGAGCGAGCTGCTGTACCAGCGCGCGCTCGCGGGGCGGCAAAGGGTGCTGGGGGTTGAGCACCCGGACACGCTGACGAGCCTCAACAATCTAGCCAGCTTGCTCGATGACAACGGCAAGGCGGACGAATCTGAGGCCGCGTACCGACGCGTGCTGGCGGCGCGTCAGAAGGTGTTGGGAGCTGAGCATCCACACACGCTGGCAAGCCTCAACGGCCTGGCCGTCGTTCTCGAGTGCCAAGGCAAGCTGGACGAGGCCGAGGAGGCGCATCGGCTCACGCTGTCAAAGCGTCAGAAGGCGCTGGGGGTCGAGCACCCACAGACGCTCGCGAGCCTCAACAACCTGGCGAGCTTGCTCGATGACAACGGCAAGGTGGACGCGGCTGAGGCGGCCTACAGGCGTGCGCTGGCGGGGCGTGAGAAGGTGCTTGGAGCTGAGCACGTCGACACGCTGGCGAGCCTCAATGGCCTGGCCTGGGTGCTCCACACGCAACCTGGCAAGCTGGGCGAGGCCGAGAAGCTTGTGCGGCGCGCACTGGCGGGGTACGAAAAGCTGCCCGGACCTAACTCCCCGGACATGCTGGCGACCCTGGACACACTAGCCGTTCTGCTGTGCTCAAAAGGGAACCTTGACGAGGCGGCGCAAGTGTACCGGCGCGTGCTGGCGGTGCATGAGAAGACGCAGGGGCCTAAGCACGAGGACACGCTGCAGGCCTGCAGAAGCCTCGCCGACGTGCTCGACAAGCAAGGCAAGGTGGCCGAGGCGGAGGAGCTTCGCCAACGCCTACGTGAGGACCAACCGCACTAGCAGCGCACCTTCCACCACCGACTGCAGCGGTGACAACTGAGGCTGAGCCTCCGCGACGATTCGCTTGTGTCCCCGGGGGCCCTCAACAATAATTACTCGTTTAACTCGTTCGCGCATGCACCCTTTTCGGAAAAAGCTGAGGTCTTTGAAGATCTCAGCTTTTACCAAAGAGCGTGCATGCGCAAACGAGTAAAAATGGCAAATGGATCGAGACCCGGTCCAGGAAATATGTTTTTACTCTTCGCAAGGTCTCCGGAAATTGATTTATAGCTTCGCGCAGTTACAGTTACAGTTACATCGGCTTTCCAGCAAAGACTACCTCTAGTCCTAGTACCACCGCCTAGACCCAAGTCCAGTTCTGGCCCTAACAATTACTTGTGAGGGGCGGTAGCCACCAGCCGGCTGCCTGCCAACGTGTAGTCCCAGAGCAAAAAGGAGAGCTGTTGTGCGACGCCTCCAAAATAGGTCCTAACTGCTTCTAGGGGATAGGGGGTCAAGTGGCGCTTGCCAATCTACTTGACCGCTGTGGTGGAGGGGCCGGCACCTGAGGGGCAGCCGGACAACTTCGCGCACAACTTCGAAAACAACACTTACTCGCGGAGGCTCAGGCCCCTTATGGTACTTTGAGGTATACTCTGGGGTAAAGTATATTTGCACTTGTTTGATCCATAATTGAAAGTAAACAAGTTCACTAGAATACCAGCACTTTCTCACATAGTTATTCGCGTTGACTCACCACCTCATAAAAGCAATGCAGTTTCTCCGGATTGAATGCAGCGCCCCCTTGGAGATCTCCAAGGTCACTGGCAGTGAGGCGCAGACAGACGATTCAACTTGACCCAAAAAGTTTCATTTTCTCATGAGGATTTAAATGTTGAGACCTGGCCTCCAAAGGTGGTGGGCGACTTGCTGATGGTGGGCTTTACAGTTGTGTGTGACGCACCTACAGGCAGCGTATTTAATCTTGCTAGACGTGTAGCACCCGAGCACTACAGACGTGCGGCTGGCTACTGGTGTTTGGGGGCTGGCTTCATTGGAAGCTGTGGCGGCTGTGGCAGACTGCTGGGGAGCTCTAACATAGTGAAATGAACAGTGTGGAGCTTTAACACCCTGTGTGGCAGCTGCAACACGTAACCACTCTTCTTTCTGTGTACATATTTCGGCACCCTCACTACTTGAAACGGAGTCCAAAGAACTGTAAGCAAACATCACGGCGGGTGGTAATCAGGCCTGGTGTAGTGCTGGCTGGTTGTACCACTGTATGCGGTCGGGTGCAAGGGGGAGCGGGTGGTCGACAGGGTTGAACGGTACGTGAGTACGCGTACGTACGTAATTTTCGTACGTACGTACGTGAGGGAGCGTATAAACGTACGCCCTGTACGCAGCACTAGACGCCTTTTACTTGCAACACAAAAACGGCCATAACTCGCGCTCCTGCGCTTGGATCTGAAGCATTCCACTTGCATTGGAAAGCTTGTAACAGTAGCTATCCAGATCACTACACTTATGCAGCAGTTCACTGCAGTAGGGGGGTGGGCCTGCTGCATCACCGTGCGCGTGCGTTGCAACGGTGCACACAACAACGGATGTAACTCCCTCTGCCTGGATTTGGACCATTCGACTTGCATTGGAAAACTTGTAACATGGGCTTTCTGCACGACCTCAGTATGCAGCAGTGCACTGCAGTAGGGCGGCATGTCTGCGGGGATGCTGCAGCACACCACGAGCGCACGCGCTCGCACCGCACCACAAACAAAAACGGCAGAAATTCCCTGCCCTCCAGGTCTCCCCCTACTAGACCGCACTGGATAGCCCTTTCTATCAGCTTTCCAATGGATGTTTAATGGTTGCGATCCCAGCACAGGAGCGTGAGTTATGGCCGTTTTTGTGTTTCAAGTAAAAGGCGTTTGGTGCTGCGGCGTCCCGATTTTCGCACGCGTGCGGCCAGCGTACGTACGCATTTCCAAAAAATTCGTACGTACGTACGCTCCAGACCCGAAATACGTACGTACCGTGTAACCTTGGAGGTCGAGCAGCAGGCACATGGCCGTCGTGGGCAGCCATACGCCTCATATGAGGGCAGCATCTCCATCAGGGCAGTCTCTCTGTATCACCATTCAACTGCATCATCATGGAAGCTGGGTTGGTAGACGGGCAGCGCTAGCAGGCGCATGGCGTCAAGAAGTCCCCGCCCGCCCTGCCTGTCAACACGACCAAGAAGAGGGCTACTAAATGTCTCTCGACTACAAGAGGCGAGAGAGAGAGATTGGTTACACGCGCCGGTGGTACTTCCCAAACACCCCCGAGGGGACGCCGGGCTCACTATATGTGCGGGGAGACGGGAAAGGGATGGAAAAAGGAAAGGCGAAGGGGTGCGCCGCAGGCTCAGGGGTCTCACTTCCGGGGGCACGCTCAATGGCATGCGCTGAGAGGCCTCATTCGAAGGCGTCGACAACCTTGATTCGGGGCAGGCAGGTGCCACCTGCGTGACGCTGGCTGGTCTCTAAGCAGCCACTCTCCCATGCAACGCGTTCCTCGGCTGTGGCGTGTCTGGTAGTACAGTTACAGTTACATCGGCTTTCCAGCAAAGACTACCTCTAGTCCTAGTACCACCGCCTAGACCCAAGTCCAGTTCTGGCCCTAACAATTACTTGTGAGGGGCGGTAGCCACCAGCCGGCTGCCTGCCAACGTGTAGTCCCAGAGCAAAAAGGAGAGCTATTGTGCGACGCCTCCAAAATAGGTCCTAACTGCTTCTAGGGGATAGGGGGTCACGTGGCGCTTGCCAATCTACTTGACCGCCGTGGTGGAGGGGCCGGCGCCTGAGGGGCAGCCGGACCGTACACCACGGCTCTCCACCCGACCCTATCCTGAGCACGCTCAAACGCCGTGTCCGAAAAAGTCTTCCAATCAGGGAGGAGGCTGGAGGCCGGCCTTGTTGCCGAGCCACATCCAATGTGCAGTCAAAAGTTGTACGAGGAAGACGAGAAGCCGGCATGCGCATCACATAGCCTAGCCACTGCATTGATCGCTTTGCCACAAGGCTCTCAATTGGCTCAGTGTCGCACGCCTGCCGAATATAAGTTAATCTGTGCCGGTCGACCAGGCGCACACCCAGAATGCGACGAAGGCAGTTAGAGTGGGCAACCTCCAATCGAGTCAGTTGTGTTTTAGTAGGGGCCCATGTTTCGCAGCCGTACAGAAAGTGGGGCAGCACGAAAGTGTTGTAAACCCGCATCTTAGACTGCACTTGCATCTTCTTGCTGGCCCAAATCTTATCAAAAGACGCAAACACGCCCAGCGCGCGACCGACACGCACACTGATCTCCTTTTCCACACCACCACTCTGGGTTATCCAACTCCCTAGATACTTAAATGCAGAGACGGTCTTCACTTCACCACCAGTCAGCGCAAACGTGGGCAGATCCGCGACAAAATCTGCTAGCAAAATCATCACTTCTGTCTTGGCGTCTGGTAGTCGATGCAACTATTGTGCCTCGAAGCCGCAGCGGTATATGCTCTGTAGTGCTCTGATGGACAAGTGTATGCGGCTCTGCTAGCTGCATGTGCTTTGAAAATATGGTATGTGCTCTGCTGGCAGCTCGTGTGAACTTTGGATAAATGTGTGCGTTCTGATAACAGCACATATGCTGCAACGGGAATGCGTGGCCTCTGGAGGAATTCAACCCAAGCTTCGAAGCGCTCTGATGGAAGCGCGAGCCCTCTAAAACGCTGTGCGCATTTGGGAAAAGCAATACACACACAAGGCTGGCGCAGAGCGCGAGTTACAGGTCGCGTGCGGCTCGACGGCGCCGGATGGCCACGCCAACTGTCCGTTCTACCTACTGTCCTCTCCCCACGGCCGTGCAGCACCTACGCGCCCGCAGCACAGTCATCCTCACTGCGTGTGCGTCTGAGTGGCGCACCGAGCTGCGCTGCGCTGAGCTAGCCACAGGCCGACGGTCCGAATGTTTCCGAATGTGTGACAAACGCAGGCCTATGCCTGTCCCATCACAATCGTTTTTACTTGCTCGTCCTTCTTTTCCTTGAGCTAGCCATGGGCCGGCAGTCCGAATGTGTCCGTGTGGCTATGGCAAGATAGCCCGACTCGGCCAGTCACATCACACTTGTCTTTACTTGCTTTTGTCCTTCTTGTGCTTTGAGCTCCTGTCCGTCGGCTTCCCTGCCTTCTTGGGCGTTGGCGAGGATGCCTTCTGCTCCTTGATCTCCAAGGCTTCCTCCACCTTCACCTGGTGCATTGCAAACGTGTTGGTGTGCGCGTGTGAGAGATACCAAAAGAGAGTGTGAGTGTGTGAGATACTAAAAGAGAGAGTGTGTCTGTGTGTGTGCGTGCGTGATTCGTGTGTGTGTGTGTGTGATTCGTGTGTGTGTGTGTGTGTGTGCGTACGTCCACCACACGTGCACGCCTCTTCCCTGCCCTCTCCTCTCTGTCGAGATCAGACGTGCGTGCGTGTGTGCGTGTAGCGTGCGTGCGTGTCTGTACTCGTGTGTGGTGCATCCACACCTTCTCCTCCGCGCCCTTGTTCGTCCCCACCTTCCCATCCTTCGAGCTCCCGTCCTTGTCCTTGCCACTCTTGGCCTTCTTCACCTTGGGCGCAGCGCCCTCGGTACCGGCCTCCTCCTTCACCCCGACGGGCTCCTCCTCGGCCTTGATTTCGGCCTTGCGCTTGCTGCTGTTGTGCGCCTTCTCGCCCGCCTGCATGGGCATGCGTCGGGTTGTGGGTGTGATAAAGCAGCGCTTGGTTGTGAGGTGTCAACAGACGGGCTCCTCCTCAGCCTTGACTTCGGCCATGCGCTTGCTGCTCGTGTGCGCCTTCTCGCCCGCCTGCATGGGCGTGCGTCGGGTTGTGGGTGTGATAAAGCAGGGCTTGGTTGGGAGGTGTCAACAGACGGGCTCCTCCTCAGCCTTGACCTCAGCCTTGCGCTTGCTGCTCGTGTGCACCTTGTTGCCCGCCTGCATGGGCGTGCGTAGCGTTGTTGTGGGTGTGTTGGGGCAGGAGGCAGTTTGCGGTCACCTTGACGGGGCTGAGCATGTCGTAGGGCATAGGCTGAAGACGGGTGGGTGAGATGGGTGGGGTGGGTGGGTGGCGGTGGGTGGTTGCGTGCCCATATTTGGCGCTTTGTTGACCTGGGCTGGGGCGCCCTCTCCCTTCGGCACCGCCTGCGCGGGCGAGCGGGACACGCTGCAAGCACTCGATCCAACAAATCCAACGGCACAGCAATGCATGCAGCCCCTGCCCGATCCCCAATGAAAGCGCGAGCTGCGGCCAAACAGCTGGCAAGCCAGCGTTTCTGCATGGGCACCCTCGGGGGCGCCCTCGTCACTTGACCGCCGCCTCCCACCTTCTCTGCGATAGCAGCAGCCCTGGCCTGCATCTCAGCCTTTGCTGCAGCTTCTGCCTTGGCGGCAGCAGCAGCAGCAGCAGCAGCAGCAGCCCCTGCCCGATCCCTAATTACAGCGCAAGCTGCGGCCCAAAAGCTAACACGCGTCACTTGGCCGCCGCCTCCCACCTTCTCAGCCTTTGCTGCAGCCTCTGCCTTGGCCGCAGCAGCAGCCTCTGCAGCAGCAGCCTCTGCAGCAGCGGTAGCAGCAGCAGCAGCAGCAGCAGCCTTGGCCGCCTTCTTTTCCTGGTGCTTGGCGCCCTCTGCCGGCGCCGCCTCGGCCTTCTCCCCCGCGGCGGGTGCCCCCTTGCCAGACGGCGTGCCTTCGCCTGCGGCCTCGCTGCCGGCCCTCTTCTGTTCCTGGGATCAGGCCAACGCGTGGATTGGAAGACAAGGCGTCAGCACGTGTGCACGTAGCCTCGTTGCCTCCCCCTTGACGTGTCCTTGCCGTGTCCTGGGATCAGGCCACTGCGGGAGAGGAGAGACAAGGCGTAAGCGCATGTGCGCATGCGCCCTCCTCCTTGATCGTTCTGGCGTGTTGTCGTCCTTCTTTTTGTCCCTTACGGAACAACGCAGGGACGTGGAGACACGGCGCCAAGCACGAGGTGGTCGATGGTCGATTATACAGTTGATTTGACGCCCCTGATGGCGTATTGAACTTGTGCGTGCACGCCCTGCCACTGAGGCACGCGGATAACGCCCGCACTAGCCCACTGTGTCGACCCGCCACAGGTTTTAGTGCACCGCAATGTGCAGTCCAGCACGTGTGTGTGTGTGCACGCACCCTAAGCACACCGGCTGCAGATCACAAGAGAGCACACAGACGCGCGCGCACCCACACGCACCTTCTTGGCAGCCTTGGCAGCAGCCTTGATCTCCTCTTTTGTTCGCCCCTGGTCTGCTGCCCCAGCGCCCCTTCCCTCTGCCGGCGCAGCCTCCTCCTGCTTGCGCTTGCCCGCCTTGCTGCCGGACGCCGCTGACCCGTTGGTGTGGCCTGCGCATCAGGCATTGGGGAGCGCGCACATCAGCAGCATGTGCGGCGATGCCCCCTGCATGCATGCTGTCCACCAGCCACAGGCACGCCCAACACCCACCATGCACGCACACGTGAGCGTGGTCCTGCATGCATGCTGCATGCTGTCGCATGGTGCATGGCGCATGGGTCAAGCGCTTGGCTGTCCCATGTCTGCTCCCACCCTGTGTTCATCGTGCCAGCAAATGCAAACTGTGAATGCAATCACCTGTCACGGTTGCACCCTGCAGCGACTCTTGCGCAAGCACCAGGTTGGCCCGCGCGTCTGCTGGCAGGCTCGACGGCGATGTCAGCAGGCGGCCTATCGACGCAGCTGCCTCGCTTGGTGATACCGGCCCAATCCGCCCCGGCGTCACGCGCACAAACGTGCGGCTGCTCATGAATGGTGTTGCGGCTAGCTAGAGGCGGCGCGATGTGTGGTGTGCACAGCGCAGGCGCAGGAGCACGACGCCCCTTTGCAGGCGCAAAAGTATGCTAGAGATGATCACGATGCAGTGAGGCGATGCAGCGAGATCCAGCTGTAACGGTGAGTGTGGGGGCTCTGATTGACCGATTGAGACTGAGAACCTCCAGAGAGGCCAGAGAGGTCATGCACGGCTGCTGGAATGACCCAAGATTAAGGCGGGGGGGGGAGGAGAGGGAGAGAGCGGAGGTTGCGCGACCCTCTGCGCGACCTTCTGCCTTCCGCAGGTGCGATAACACGCGGGCAGCTCCTCATACCCTTGTCACAACGCACAAGTCGACTTGTCGGTGCACACTAATTGTAGCTAGACTTGTTATCAGTCTCTGCTTGGGCCGGTAGCTAGACTTGCTAGCTAGCTATGTTGGAGTGGTGGACGGCAAGCTCATTCTGAACAAGGCGTCCTAGATCCCTGAGGGGACGAGTTATGTGAGGGGAGGTAGCGCCGCACGCGTGCGCTGGCGGGATGAGTTGTGGCTGCTGGGTAGAGTGCTGTGGTGGGTGTGCGCACCTGCTCCGCTTCCAGTGTTTTGAGGGTGGGCTTTTTTTTGGTCCCTTTATGGTTTTATACCTTGGGCCCGCCCTTCATCCACTGGAGGGGTTGAGTGTGGAGCCTGCACTGTGGTGCTGCTTGCTTGGCGCCCGCCGCCGTGTGTGGATGGCGTTGCCGTGGGGCACCCCCCCTTTTTCTGTTGGCAGGTCTTCAGGACTGCTTCATCTAAGTCCCACTGGAGCTTTGGAACCGCACGTGTGACCGCCAGAAGTGGATTGTAACGAACTCATCATAGCTAGCTACTAGCAGTAGAAATGTCAGTGCACGTGCTCGGCCTGCTGCTCGGCGGACCACAAGCATCACGCACCAATCCGTGCCAGCGCGGAAATAACACCCACAACAAAAATCCGGTGGCACTGCTTTGCGTGTGAGGCACCTTTCATCTGCCAACGTTCAAACTTCGAGGGGGGTGCATCTGACGGCATAGCGCTACCGTCAACCGCTCATCATTGTCCTTGACCCACAGACCCGCCGCTGCTGTGATGATGATGAATATCACCAGTGATTTTTTTTCAGCTCCACACAGCCATTTGGCAGTATTGCGGCAGTACTTTGATCTTGCGCACAGCTCAACCCATGCAGTGCATTGTTAGTCTGACAAGCCCGCCAGACAGAGCACGTCAACAGCTTTCAAATGACCTATGTATGAGGACAAGCGTTCAACGGGAGGTCAACGGTCAACGCGGTCAAAGAAATATCCGGCTGTGGAATAATTAATTTAAAATCATGAAAAGGAAATCACTGGATGTCACCGTCAGAGACGACTGTGCTCGGCGCGTACAGCCCTAGCACGTTATTGAGATGGCTGGCTATTGATAGTAGGGAAACCCCACTCTGAAAAGAGCTTGGGCGCGCCTGCAGGACTTTTAGGCCCCCTACTGCAGCGGCAGTAGGGCCTCCCCCTTGCGGCAGCAAACTCTTGCTGGCGCAGGAGTGCGCACAAGGAAAGGAAGCGAGAGGCGAGTGGGGCATCGTCAACCGCCAAGAGAGAGATCCCTGTGTTCACCTGGCCCCCCTGTGCACATTGTGGTGATGGCTGCAGTGAATTGCCGGCACGGGCGCGTGGCTCGAAGTTCGCGAAGGCAGAGTTCGGAATTGTTCAACAGTGAAATTTACAAAACAGTAGTCGGCCCAGCGGGCACGTGGCTCAAAGCAGCAGCACACAACTTGTCAACGCTTTACTTCAACGCTTTACTTCTTGTCGTCAGTGAAATCGACGTTGATGACGTCATCGCCCTTCTTGGCTCAGGGCGGCGTCGGTACACCGCCGGGCGCGGCACCCTCAGCTACGGGTGCGGCACCCTCAGCTCTGGGCGCGGCACCCTCGGCTCCGGGTGCGGCACCCTCAGCTACGGGCGCGGCACCCTCGGCTCCGGGTGCGGCACCCTCGGCTCCGGGTGCGGCACCCTCAGCGCCGGGTGCGGCACCCTCGGCTACGGGCGCGGCACCCTCGGCTCCGGGTGCGGCAACCTCGGCTCCGGGTGCGGCACCCTCGGCTCCGGATGCGGCACCCTCAGCGCCGGGTGTGGCACCCTTGGCTCCAGGTGCGGCACCCTCGGCTCCGGATGCGGCACCTTCAGCGCCGGGCGTGGCACTCCCAGCGCCGAGCTTTGCGTACGTGGCCTCTCCCATGGCCATGACCTCCTTCTGGAGCGCCTCCATGCCCGACTTCATGCCAGCAACGTCCTCAGCAGCCACTGCGGCGTTGAGCGCCTCGATGTTGGCCTTGATCTTGGCCTTCACGTCGGCGGCGACCTTCTCCTCGAACTCCTTGAGCTGCTTTTGCGCCTGGTACACCATCGACTCGGCCTGGTTCTTGGTGCCGACCACCTCGCGCCTCTTCTTGTCCTCGGCCGCGAACGACTCTGCGGTCTTCACCATGCGCTCCACGTCTTCTCTGTTGATCGTCGACGCGTCCGTGATCGTGATGTCTTGCTTCTTGTTGGAGCCCTTGTCGGTCGCGGTGGCGATGGTGGTGGCGGCGGCTGTCGCGGCACGTCGTCGCTCCATCACGGTGTGCACGGCCGCGGCCGCGATGGCAGCGATGAGCAGCAGCCACAGCAGTCGCGATGCGCGGCTGCTGCTGTGTGTGTGTGTGTGTGTGTGTGTGAGGCCTTGCCTAGGGGAGATGATGGGACGCTCGCGCGCACACGCACACTGGCCAGGCCTGTATCATCCTCGGATCTTACTCCTCGTACACATACTCGGCTTTGCGTTCGCATGCATCGCCGCCGCAAGGTTCTTAACACTCTTGGACCGAACACTCTTGGACGGAACATTGGGTTCACTCACCGTTGACCCCTTGGAATGGCTCGGCCCATTCCAACTTGCGTTTTGTAAGTTCTCAAGCAACCTGGTTAGTAATGTAGCGTGCCTCGGCGTGTTCTATACGTGCCTCGGTTGGTGTTCTACACTTTTTGGAACCCACACAACACTGCTCTGCTGAGAACCCACAACACAAATCCCGCACGTGCGTCACAACGGGGGGACTGGAGTTATCGCCTTGCTGGCTGTAGCCTTTTCGGGTTTTACTCAGGGTCTAGGCGCTCCCGTTGTGTTACGCTTTCGACGACGACGACGACACCGTCGTGTTTGATGCCACGCGATTCAGGCGAACGCGAGCAGGCCGCACCTGAGGACCCCATACGACCTCCTAGGTGCTAGAGGCGGCACGATGTGTGGTGTGCACAGCGCAGGAGCACGACTCCCTTTCGCAGGCATAAAGCGTATGCTAGAGAGGATCAAGCGATGCAGTGAGATCCAGTTGTTGCGGTGAGTAGGGGCGGTGAGTGTTGGGGCTCTGAAGATTGACCGATTGAGACTGAGAACCTCCAGAGAGGCCAGAGAGGGCATCCACGCTAGCTGGAATGAGCTAAGGTAGAGGGGGGAGGCGTAGGAGGAGGGGAAGAGAGCGGAGGTTGCAACCTTCTGCCTTCCGCAGGTGTCGTACCGGTCGCACCCTTGTCACATCTCTTGGCACCCTTGTCACAACTCAGAAGCCTACTTGTTGGTGCACACTACTTGCCAGAATTGTAGCTAGACTTTGTAAGCATAGCAGCAGGGGTGTCAGTGCACCTGCTCGGGGTCCACAGGCATGAGACAGCGTGGAAAAATCATCCACAACTCTGATCTGTTGGCGCTGATTTGCGTGTGAGGCCCTTTTTATCTGCCAACATTCAAACTTTGACGGGTGGTGCATACGACGGCAAAGCGCTACCGCCGACCGCTCATCACCGCTTTTGACCCGCAGACCCGCCCCACCCGCATGAGGATGATGGATGTTCAAGTCAGGCGGTAGCCAGGCGGTAGCCAGGCGGTAGCCAGGCAGTAGCCAGGCGGTAGCCAGGCAGTAGCCAGGCGGAAGCCAGGCGGAAGCCAGGCTACCTGCTACACCGGCCTCCATAAATTGGAGGATGAAATCAAAGGCATTGGAATTCAAAGGGCTGGAGAAAAGCGGGGGTGGGGGGAACAATACTCGGCACCAGATTGAGCAGTTCACACGAAAAGTACCCCGCGCTATGGCGCGTGCGCGGTTCATGGCAAAGGAGCATGTGAAAAGGTTCGTGAATAAGCCGGTCTTGCTGCGCTCATACAGAAATTCCACGAGCAACGGTTCATGACAAAACAATGATCGTGAATAAGCCAGAGGCACAGAGGGAGCCCTGCTCGACACCCAAGTTATATATGAATGTTCACTCTACGCATCACTGCCCGTCCGACGGAGTCCCGTAGTGGCCCTTGGGACGCATTGGAAGAATTGTGTATGTCACGGCCCCTTGGGCAACTTTGACTGCTCATACCAGGCGTGTTGACGCAATGCTTTATAAGGATGCCGGCGTGCTGCTCTCAGCGACAGCTTCCAAACCTCCCCCACCCCACCAAGTGATCAAGGGATGAAGTTTTCTTATGGGAAATGAGGAACTCGGCTTTGGCCGCAACCAAGACAGCACGGAGGACAGCTCCGAGAGAGCAGCAGCTCGCTGGGAGGTCGAGGGTCGCCACTGACGGCCTCCGGCTCCTACACGTCCGACCGGGGCACGCACCAGTCCTTGGCCCACGCCAGTGACGGCGGGCCGATGAGTTGGTAGTCGAGCAGCAGGTCCGGGCAACAGCTGCAAACGAGCAGAAGCTCGCTGGGAGGTCGAAGGTCGCCACTGACGGCCTCCTACATGAACGGCCAGGGCACGTACCAGTCCTTTGCCCATGCTGGCCACGGCGGGCCGATGAGTTGGTAGTCGCACAGCAGCTCTTGAGCCCGCTGGAATGTCGACCGTTGCCATGGTGACACGCTCCCACGCCGTCGGGGGCACGTACACCTCAGCGGAGAGGCGGCCCCGATTAGTCCAAAGGCACCGCTGACCGGGGCACGTACCAGTCCTTGGCCCATGCCGGCCACGGCGGGCCGATGAGTTGGTAGTTGAGCAGCAGCTCTTGAGCCTGCTGGCATGTCGACCGTTGCCACCACGGTGACACGCTCCCACGCCGTCGGGGGCACGGACCACTCAGTGGAGAGGCGGCCCCGATTGGGAGAAGGTCACCACTGACCGCGGCACGTACCAGTCCTGTGCCCACGCCAGCCACAGTGGGCCGATCAGTTGGTAGTCGAGCAGCAGCTCTTGAGCAACAGCTCCAAACGAGCGGCGGCTCGCTGGGAGGTCGAGGGTCACCACTGACCGACTCCTACACGGCCGACCGGGGCACGTACCGTCCTTCGCCCACGCCGGCCACGGCGGGCCGATGAGTTGGTATTAGCGCAGCACCTCCGAAGAACAGTTGCGAACAAGCAGCAGCTCGCTTGGAGGTCGAGGGTCACCACTGACCGACGCCCACACGGCCAAACGGGGCACGTTCCAGTCCTTGGCCCCCGCCGGCCACAACGGCCGATGAGTTGGTAGTCGAGCAGCAGCTCTTGAGCAACAGCTCTGAACGAGTAGCAGTTTGCTGGGATGTCGAGGGTCGCCGCTGACGGCCTCCGATCCCTACACCGCCGACCGGGGCACGTACCAATCCTTGGCCCACGCCGGCCACGGCGGGCCGATGAGTTGGTATTAGCGCAGCACCTCCGAAGAACAGTTGCGAACGAGCTGCAGCTCGCTGGGAGGTCGAGGGTCACCACTGACCGACGCCTACACGGCCGACCGGGGCACGTACCAGTCCTTGGCCCCCGCCGGCCACAGCGGCCGATGAGTTGGTAGTCGAGCAGCAGCTCTTGAGCAACAGCTCTGAACGAGTAGCAGTTTGCTGGGATGTTGAGGGTCGCCGCTGACGGCCTCCGACCCCTACTCCGCCGACCGGGGCACGTACCAATCCTTGGCCCACGCCGGCCACGGCGGGCTGATGCGTTAATTGTCGAGTAGCAGCTCTAGAGCATCAGCTGCGAACGAGCGGCAGCTTGCTGGGAGGTCGAGGGTCGCCACTGACGGCCTCCTACATGGCCGACCAGGGCACGTACCAATCCTTCGCCCACGCCGGCCACAGTGGGCCGATCAGTTGGTTGTCGAGCAGCAGCTCTTGAGCCCGCTGGAATGTCGACCGTTGCCACCACGGCGACACACATCCACGCCCTCGGGGGCGCGTACCACTCAGTGGAGAGGCGGCCCCGATTGGGAGAAGGGCACCACTGATCGCGGCACATACCAGTCCTTAGCCCACGCTGGCCACGGCGGGCCGATCAGTTGGTAGTCGAGCAGCAGCTCTGAGCCTGCTGGGATATCGACCATCGCCACGACAGCGATGCCGGACACGCCCTCGCCAATGGCCACCGCCTCGGACACACTCGCGGGCGGAAGATCAACAGTCTCTCCGCTCGTGGGGTCGACGAACCAGAAGCCAGACAGGCGCTGGTTGGGGATGTGGAAGCGCGCGAGCAGCGGCAGCGGCAGCAGCTGGGCGGCAGCTGGGAGGCAATTGGGCGGCAGCTGGGTAGCAACTGGGTAGCAGCTGGGCGGCAGGTGCGGGCGCTCGGGCGAGTCGGCAACAGCGGCACCCCCCGGCGGTTGCGTGCCTCCTGGGGCAGCGGGAAGCTGTGCAGAAGGTACCTGGAAGGTGCCGGAAGGTGCTTGGAAGCCGTCGACAACCTGCGTGTGGCCGAGGGCCACGTGCCGCCAGCTGAAGCTCGCCATGTGCACGTTGGGCTGTGCGCGGCCGCCGCCTGTGCGTGTGTGTGTGTGTGTGTATGTGTGTGTGTGTGTGTGTGTGTGTGTGAGTGTGCGTGTTTGTGTGTGCGTGTGTGTGTGTGTGCAGGTGTATGTGTATGTGTGTGTGTGTGTGTGTGTGGTCAATTATACAGTCCATCAGCCGCCTTTGGTGGCGTATTAGACGTGTGCTTTCGCACCCTAGGAAAAAGGCCGTTAGCTGTGAAAATTTTGCCCCTGGCTAGGGTGTGTGTGTGGTGGGGGGAGGGAGCGCATGTGGGTGGGTGGGTGGGGGGACTAGGGCCAAGCTGAGGCTGGTGACATAAACCAATCAATTGATGAATAAATGCATGTATGAATCAATGCATGTATGAGGCTACCCCCACCCAAGTCGGCCACATAAGTGTCACAAAGTCGGACATTGCATGAAAACACAAACTTTCGGGGCGTCGTTCTCCCCCTACAGAGCACCCCCGGACCTCATTCCGCAGCCGAAAGTTTGAGATGATGCCCATTTAGTTCGTGTTTGAAGGGCTTCGCGTGATGTTGCGTGTGTGCGCGGCCTGGTGTCGAAATGTACCGAACCAAAACGTGTGCGTGGCGTTGGTTCGGTACATTTCAGCATCTGGTCACGCGCAAACGCAACGTCATGCGACGCCCTTCGAACAAGAACTAAATAGGCCAAATTTCAAACTTTTGGCTGCGGTCACTCGTCCAGAGGAGTTCTCTCGGTGGTGATCTTTGGATCCAAAGTTCGGAATGTTCACACACCATGGGCGTCACGCAGACAAGACCGCGCGCTTCGCCAGTCGAATGCAACCTTATTGGTATACGTGGCAAGCTCAAGGCGCTGGAATTAGGTCCATGCATGCAGTTTCGGCCGCGCATGGTGGCCGGAAAATTCCATGCGCCCATGCAGTGGAGGCGGCCCTCCCCCAGCGCACACGCCCACGCCTCTCCCCAGGCCCCGCGACGGCGCCACAAGCCTACTATCATCGTTACACACATCTTTGGTGCCTCGGGTGGCGGCGGGGCGGCCTGACAGGAGCGTTTGGGCGTTTTCGGAAATGTCCGACTTGTGTGGCCGACTTCAGTGGGGGTGGCCACACTGAATGAATGCATGCATGTATAAATGAATGCATGAATGAACTAATGAATGCATCAATGAATCAATGAATCAATAAGTGAGGCGTAAGCCACCCAAAGTGGTTGATCATGTGGCTGACGCAGATTGGTTGGCTCCACCCTCCAGTTGGCTACAGTTGGCTACAATGATGATGATGAGTTGTTTACAATCCACTTCTGGCGGTCACGCATACGGTTCCAAAGCTCCAGTGGGACTTAGAGAAACAAGGCTCGAGGCCCACAAAAGGTCAAGCTACAAGTAGCCCACGGAAGCGCCATCCACACTTGGCAGCGGGCGCCAAGCAAGCAGCACCACTGTGCAGGCTGCACATCCAGCCCCTCCAATGGCCAGAGGGCGGACCCAAGGTATAAAACCATCAAGGGACCAAAAAGCCCTCCCCCAGACCACCGGAGGCGGGGCTGGAGCAAAACCCGCTGCAGCACTCTACTCAGCGACCACACCGCACCCGCCACCGCACGCGTGTGACGCCACGTCTCCTTGAAAAACACTCCCGGGGGTTGCAACTAGCAAACAGGTGCAGCCACCCGCTCGCCGTCAACGACGAGGCGCGCGCGGTGGAACTGCGCCCGCTTCCCCGCAGCCTTGGCGGCGAGGAAAGCAGGCCACAGCGCCTGGTGCTGCGCCTCCTCGCGGTCGCTGAGGACGTCGAAGACCGCTACCGACGCCTGGCGCAGGCTCCGGCGCCAGCGCACGACGGTGTCGGCCACGGCGTCAGACGTCACGGTGAACAGCACACGCAGCACGCCGCCCCCGCGCGGCTCCACGCCAATGCCCCCGACGGCAGGCTTGGCGTTGAGGAACGACGCGGACACGACGCCGCCACCAGCAGGCCCGTGCCAGCGGCCAGAGGCATCGTGCACAAAACGCACGATGTTCGTAGCCAAACGGACAGGCAGGCTCACGCCGGCCTCGCCGTCTGCGGCGCGCTGCGCCGCTACCGCCGCGACGCAGCTGAAACCGCAGAACACGTCCGTCCGCGTACCGACGCCATCACCGCCCGTGACGAAGTCGGTGGCGTCCTCCACAGAGAGCGACGCCACAAAACTGAGGCGCAGCGACGTGTCGCCCACACGCGCGGGCAGCCCCCTCCGGCGGGAGGGGCCGCCAGATGCGGCGCGTGCGGCGCCCGCCGCGGCAGGCCGCTCCGCCCCTGGCTCCCTCGCCGCCGGCGCCACAGGGGCGGCAGCAGCGGGCCGGGCAGGCTGAGCAGCCCTGGAAGCAGGCGCAGCGCGGGGCGCCGCACTGTGGGCCGCATGGCCGGCCCGCGGGCGGGCGGGCTCTGCATGCGGCATCTGCATGGGCGCCCCAGGGACGCGGCTCACCAGGAGGCTCACCACGCCCACGAGAGACGCAATCTGTTGCGCCTGCGCCTGCACCACAGCGAGCACCCCCGCAAGGGCACCGCTGTGGTCGGCGTTGGCAATCTGTGTCGCGCCCACCTGCGTCGGCGCATTCTGTGGCTGAGCGCGCGCGCTCGCCTCCCTGTCCATCAGCCCGCCTACCAGTTGTCTGAGGTCCTCCACTACCGCGCTGAGGGCGTCTGTGGTGTCGGCCGAGGCCGAAATGTGGTTGCTGGCGTTGCCATGCAGGTGTTTCGCAGCCTCCGCGTATGTGGCCGCCCCCCGCGCCCCAAGGAGCGCCAGAGGCTGTGTCTGTGTCTCACCCACGCACGCGCGGTGGCGTGGCGGGGAGTCTGAGCCGGGGGAGCCGCTGCTCACCGGTGATTCTGTGGCGGTGGCCGCGCGGGCGACTAGCGCGCCGGCGGCCTTGCTGTGTTTGCGCGCCTTAGAAGAACGCGACGTGAGATGACATGAGATGACACTACAACTAGTTTAGGGTTCAAGGCTTTCATCTCAAGCCCTGTACACATAACCCTTGACTCTTAACACCTATCATTAACACGCTTAACCCTGAAAAAACAAGCAAACCCACAGTGACTGATCATGTGGCCGACGCAGATTGGGTTGGATCCGCCCTCCAGTTGGCTACAGCTGGCTATAACTAGTTTAGGGTTCAAGGCTTTAATCACAAGCCCTGTACACATATGTGTAACCCTTGAATCTAAAACATATCATTAACACGCTAAACCCTATAAAAAAAAGCCACCCACAGTGATTGATCATGTGTCCGACGCAGCTTGGGTTGGCTCCACCCTCCTTACTGACTACAGTTGAGTGTTCAGAGTTTCTAACCTAAGCCCCAAAACTTTGAAACCTAAAACCGCAGGTTCTACAGGTTGTTCATTTACGCCTGGAGGAACCCGGGCGTGAGTTAAGGCCTAGAGACTACACATCTAGGGGGGATCTACTCGGAGAGCCCACAAGGCCACGCAGCGCGTCAGCCCTACCAAAAATCCAACGTCTGAGCCGCGCAAGTGAATGCGGCCATGACGTCTGAGCCGGTCCGGGGTGCGCCTCAGGCGGTGGTGGGCGCCTGAGGCGGTCGGTGTGGCGCCCGAGGCGGTTTTGATAACGCTTAGGGCGCCGTCTGATGCGATTGTGGGTGCACCTCAGGCGGCGCCTCAGGCGGTCGGGGCGCCTGAGGCACCGCCTGATCCGCGCAAGTGAATGCGACGCCTGCGGCACCGCCTCAGGCGTTGTGAATGTGGAAGGGCAGCCTACCGAAAGCACAACCCCAACACGCTACACCCTAAACCCTAAGCCACCCACAGTGGTTGATCATTTGGCCGACGCAGCTTGGGTTGGCTCCGCCCACCGTGCTGGCGACAGCGTAGTGTTTATAGTTCCTTACCCAAGCCCTCGAACTCTAAACTCTAAAACCGGAACACTAACAATTACCCTCACCCCTACCAGGTAGCCAGCCAGTTTCCCACTGAAACTGAGTTTAAGGTGTCGGGCGCTAGCGCCGACACCGGTCTTATACATCATTACTGGTGTCACACAGACTGTAATATCCATCATCATCAACATGCTGCACCCTTAACCCTCCGCTACGCTACACCCTTAGCCCTATGTTTCTTAATCGAGAACTGTCCAGAACTCTGGACTCTATAACCTGAACACTAACACACTACACCCTAAGCCCTACGCTACACTACACCCTAAACCCTATGCCACACCCTAAACCGCGACCCACAGTGGTTGATCATGTGGCCGACGCAGCTTGGGTTGGCTCCGCCCTCCATGCTGGCCGCGTCGAGGCCGTCCATTGTGCCGCCCACCTGGAGGTGGAGGATATGATGAAGTTATTTTTACAATCCGCTGCCGGCAGTCACATGTTTGGTTCCAAAGCTCCAGCGGGACTTAAGAGAGCAGGCAACAGGAACGCCAAAAAGGTCAAGCTACAAAAGTAGCCCACGGAAGCGCCAACCACGTAGTGGCGGGCATCAAGCAAACAAAACCACAGTGCAGGCTCTACACCCAACCCCTCCTGTGGCCGGAGGGCGGGCCCAAGGAATACAAGCATGAAGGGACTAAGAAGGTTGAAAGTGGATGTAGGTAGTTGTGTGCAGTCAGGAGGCAGCAAGTGGTTGTGTGCATTCAGGAGCGGTGGTTGTGTGCAGGCAGCAGGTGGTTGCGAGAAGTCAGGAGTTGGTTGTGCACAGTCAGCAGTCAGGCAGGAGGAGGCACCGATCCCGTCCATTGAGCCGCCCACCTGGGAGGTTGTGGGTGGTTGTGTGCAGTCAGCAGGCAGCAGGTGGCTGTGTTCAGTCAGTAGTTGGTTGTGTGCAGGCAGGAGTTGGTTGTGTGCAGGCAGGAGTTGGTTGTGTGCAGGCAGCAGTTGGTTGTGTGAAGTCAACAGGCAGGTAGGAGGAGGCACCGAGGCCATGCATTGTGCCGCCCACCGGGGAGGTTGTGGGTGGTGGTGTGCAGTGAGCAGGCAGCAGGTGGTTGTGTGCAGCCAGGAGGTGGTTGTGTGCAGTCAGGAGTTGGTTGTGTGCAGTCAGGAGTTGGCTGTGAGCAGGCAGCAGGTGGTTGTGTGCAGGCAGGAGGTGGTTGTGTGCAGGCAGCAGTTGGTTGTGTGAAGTCAGCAGGCAGGCAGGAGGAGGCACTGAGGCCATGCATTGTGCCGCCCACCGAGGAGGTTGTGGGTGGTTGTGTGCAGTGAGCAGGCAGCAGGTGGCTGTGTGCAGTCAGGAGTTGGTTGTGTGCAGTCAGGAGTTGGTTGTTTGCATTCAGGAGTTGGTTGTTTGCATTCAGGAGTTGGTTGTGTGCAGTCAGGAGGTGGTTGTGTGCAGTCAGGGGGTGATTGTGTGCAGTCAGGAGGTGATTGTGTGCAGACAGGGGGGGCTGTCATCTAAAGCTAGAACCCCCCAGGTGCGCCCTGCCATTCGCAACGCTGCCCTATCACATCCCCCGACGCCTTCACTTGCGCGGATCTTGCGGCGCCTCAGGCGCTCCGAGACCGTCCAAGAGACGTTATCCCCGACCGCCTAAGGCACCACCCCGACCGCCCAAGGCACCACCCCGACCGCCTAAGGCACCACCCCGACCGCCTAAGGCACCACCCCGACCACCTAAGGCACCACCCCGACCGCCTGAGGCATTACAACCTCCTTCACTCACGAGCCTCAGGAGCAAGGTTTAGGGCTGGGGCCTGTAAATATCCCCCTGACATCCCTTGCCACTTCAAACCCGCGTGCGGCTCGTTACGCGGCCCAGTGTTTCCGTTGGCCAACCCGCAACCCGACAAAGTGCACTTTCGGGTTGAGATTGGCTGATTGGGGCTGGCGCGTCGGGTTCAGATTGCGCAAATTTGGGCAAAAAGTGCGGAAATTGACATTTTCACACCCCTGTCGCAAAAAATTTGTCTGTTGGGTTTTGAGATTGGGGAGTGAGCCATGAGGCCCGGGTTGAGCTATGATTTCCCCCAAGATCCTCAGCGGAACCACTGCCGCGGTCCCTCTACCCTGGTTGACCCACATTGATTGCCAGCACGCACGCCGAGTGCTCGGGCTGCGCCCGGCTGTGCGCAACGCGTGGATCTGTTGAGATCTCTCGCTCTGCAAGCCCTTGCAGCTTGCAACTGATTCCCCTTCAACCCCTCCCACAGTGCCCCTAGGGTGCATTCTATAAGTACTGTAACCTGTAAACTAGCATCGATTGCCAGCACGTACGCCGAGTGCTCTGGGTGCGCCCTGTTGTGTGCAATGCTGGGATCTGTTCATAAGATCTCTTGCTCTGGAAGCCCTTGCAGCTTGCATCGGATTGCCTTGAACCCTTCCCACAGTGCCCCGAGGGTGCATACTGTAAGCTGCAAACCCACGTCAATTGCCAGCACATACGCCGAGTGCTCGGGCTGCGCCCGGCTGCGCGCAACACGGGGATCTGTTGAGATTTCTTGCTCTGGAAGCCCTTGCAGCTTGCATCTGATGTCCCTTGAACCCCTCGCACGGTGCCCCGAGGGTGCGTACTGTAAGCTGCAAACCCACGTCGATTGCCAGCTCATACGCCGAGTGCTCGGGCTGCGCCCGGCTACGCGCAACGCTGGGGCCTGCAAATATCTCCCTGAAATCCCTTGCCATTTGAAACCCGCGTGCAACTTGTATCGAGACCCCTCCGCCTTGGTTGACCCACATCAATCGCCAGCACGTACGACGAGTGCTCCGGGTGTGCCCTGCTGTGCGCAACGCTGGGGCCGTCGCCACCGTCGAGCGGCATGCAGCCGTGCGGGAGCGCCGGGATCTCGCGCCCGGGGTATAGGCACAGCGCGGTGCCGCGCGCCACAGCGGTGCCTGGTGGGCAGGGGGGGTGGCGGCTGGGTGGGACTCGTCACACAGTGCCTGGTATCCGTGTGGTTGGTGTCAGGGTGCTCCTGCCTCGCAGTGTAGAGGCGCAGCGCGGTACAACGCGCCAGGGCGGTGCCTGGTGGGCAGGCGAGGGGTGGCGGTTGGGTGGGACTCGTCACACAGTGCCGGGTATCCGTGTGGTTGGTGGCAGGGTGCGCCTGCCTAGCCTGGGGTACAGGCACAGCGCTGTGCCATGCGCCCCGGCTGTGCCTGGTGGGCAGGGGGGGGTGGCGTGTGAGGAAGGCTTGACACCCGTGTGTGCTTGGTGTCAGCTTGCTCCTGCCTAGCCTGGGGTACAGGCGCAGCGCGGTGCCGCGCGCTACAGCGGTGCCTGGTGGGCAGGGGGCGAGCGGGTGTGACACAAAGGCCTGACACCCATGTGTGCGGGAGCGCCGGGATCTCGCACCCTGGGTACAGGCACAGCGCTGTGCCGCGCGCCGCGGCGGTGCCTGGTGGGCAGGGGAGGGGGCGGTTGTGAGGAAGGCCCGACACCCGTGTGTGCTTGGTGTCAGCGTGCTCCTGCCTAGCCTGAGGGACAGGCACAGTGTGGTGCCTTGCACCACGGCGGTGCCTGGTGGGCAGGGGAGGGGGGGCGGGGGGGCGTGGTGTCTGGGGTTTAGGGTGAGGGATAAGTAGGGGTAAGGGTCACACTGGCCTGCAATGGTAGGCTGGCGCACTGCGTGGCCTGCGGGTTCTCCCTGTAGAGCCCCCCTAGACTTTTAGTCTAGGCCTTAACCCACGCACAAGGGTCCTCCGGGCGCGTGCGTGTAAAAACTGAAAGAATCAAAAAAAAGGCCTGCTGCCCGTGTGCTTGGTGGCAGGGAAAATGTAGTGCCCGGAGTACAGACGCAGCGCGGTACCACGCGCCAGGGCGATGCCTGGTGGGCAGGGGGGGGGGGCGGGGGGGCGTGGTGTCTGGGGTTTAGGGTCAGGGCTTAGGGGTTAGGGTCACATAGGCTTGCTGCCTGTGTGTGCTTGGTGCCAGGAATGATACAGACAGCGCAAGTGGATCCGTTAAGGATCTTGGAAAAATGATGGCACAACCCAAACCTGACGCGCATTTCGCCAATCTCAACCCTACGACGCGAATTTTGGCGGAAAAAGTGTGAAATGCGATTTTCACACTTTTTCGGGTCGGAATTCGCGCTATATCAACCCGACGCGCCAGCCCACATCGGCCAATCTCAACCCGAAAGTGCACTTTGTCGGGTTGCGGGTTGGCAAACGGAAACACTGGACAGCGCCCGGGGTACAGGCACAGCGCTGTGCCACGCGCCGCAGTGGTGCCTGGTGGGCAGGGGGCGGGTGGGTGTGAGACAGGCCTGATGCTCCGTTCACCATGGAGCTTTCCACCCTATTTCTTATTGCCAGGTTTCCAGGACTGCTCTTTTAGTCATGCTGGAGTTTTGGACCCGTATGTGCCATGGCCGCCAGAAGTGGATTGTGAACCAGTGGTGTCCTTAAGGAAACCAAGAATGTCCTGTTTGCCACCGCAGCATTGGAGGGGACATGCCGAATTGCCTCCACAGGAAACGATATTTGTTTTGCGAAAATGTGAAATTGCCGATTTTCACACTTTTCGGCTCGACATTCCCAGCGTGGGGCGCGTAACTGTAACCTCTCGTAACCGCAACCTCCCGTAACATTAAAGGCTTACGGACCATCCCTCGAAAAGTGCCCCGTAACACCCCGTAACCCAAGAAAGGTGTGGAACAGTGTGAATGTGCGCCCCACACCGTTGACTGGTCCAGAAGGGCGTTGACTCGGGGTTACGGGAGGGGTTACGGGATGGTTACGGGAAGGGTTCCGCGGGTTACGGGTTATGGGCCACGCGGTGTGGGGTTTCGGGCCCCACGCTGGACATTCCCGCGATTCGCCCCCGCAGTTTCCCCCAGAATTTCCCGTTTTGGGCTGCGGGGGCGTTAAGGACATCACTGTTGTGAACTACCGTACGGGGCCTGAGCCTCCGCGAAAAAATCTTTTTTTGAACACCCCCGCGAAGCTGAAAACGATTAAAAACTAGCGAAAACTCGCAGCTCTACCACAAACCCGACTCCTGAGGCGCGCAAGTCAAGGCGGTCATAACGCCTGAGGCAATCGGGGGTGCGCCTCAGGCGGTGGTGGGCGCCTAAGGCGGTCGGGGTGGCGCCTGGGGCAGTCTGGGGTGACACCTGAGGCGGCACCTTCGGCGGTCGCGGAGCGCCCGAGTCGCCGTCCGATCCGCCCAAGTGAAGGCGCCCCCTCAGGCGCCGCCTTAGGTGTTGGGAATGTGGTAGGGCGGGCGAGCGCTCTCCCGCAGCAGGCGCTCTCTGGCGTCCCAGCGTCTATCCTAGAGTCTGTGCGTGCCTACTGCATTCCCTATCACATTCCCTACCACATTCACTACCAACGCCTCGGGCGCCGCCTTCACTTGCGCAGATCAGGCGGCGCGCCGAGACCGCCTGAGGCGCCCCCCCCCCGACCGCCTGGGGCGCCGCCGGAGGCGCCGCCTTATGCGCCCACCACCGCCTCAGGTGCACCCCCACCGGCTTAGGCGTTACGACCGCCTGCACTTGCGCGCCTCAGGAGTTGGGATTGTGGTAGGGTTTGCTGCCGCTGCGGTAGGGGACCTGGGGGTGCGCCCACGCTCGTTACAGAGTTGGGGTTCCCTACCACCAACAGCCAGCCATCTCAGTAAGGTGCTCGGGCCATACGCGCCGAGCACGGTCTTATACGCCTTTAAAGGTGTCCCTGACTGTAACATCCATCATCATCGTCAGGGCTGTCTTACCTACGAGGAAGACGCCGGAGCCCGAGCCCGGAGCCACGCACGACTCGGCGAGGCGGCATGAGAAGGGCAGTGCTGGGGTGTGCAGCAGCAGCACTGCTGCCTCCTGCGGGTGCAAACAGAGCGGCGTATAAAAGTGGGGAGGGGCGCCTGGGGGCGACCTAGACGCGGCCGCCCTATGGCGGAGCCACACGCGAATCGGTAAGGCGGCATGTGAAGGGCAGCACCGGGGCGTGTAGCAACAGCACTGCTGCCTCCTGCGGGTGCAGGCAGCGCGGCGTATGATGGCAGGGAGGAGCGTCCGGGGTCGACCTAGACGCGGCCGCCCTATGACGGAGCCACGCGGGACTTGGTGAGGCGGCAAGTGAAGGGCAGCGGCGGGGCGTGTAGCAGCAGCACTGCTGCCTCCTGCAGGTGCAGACAGCGAGGCGTAAAATAGTGAGGAGCGCCCGGCCCTACCACAAGCCCACCTCCTGAGGCACGCACGTTAAGCGGTCATGACGCCTGAGGCGGTCGGGGTGGCGCCCCAGGCGATCGGGGGTGCGCACAAGTGAAGCGGGTTTAGGGTTTAGGGTTTAGTTTAGGGTTTAGGGTTTAGGTGGGGTTTAGGGTTCATTTTTTTGGCTGGCCCTCTGCCTAGAAGGTGCCATTTTTCATCGGTTCACGTGGTGTAATCCGGTGCAATCCCTTCTCTCCGGACATTTGCGGCGTAGGTAGGCTGGTAGTTGTAAGAGAATGCCGGAACTGGTTCGAACCAACTGTGTGGACACCGTTGCCATTGGGCATGCACGTTCACTCCGCAGCACTTCCCGCAGCGGCTGTTCACTACCGCAAGGTGAGAGGGGGTCGAAGCGCAGGCAGGCACGCGAACCTGTGCAGGCAGGCACGCGAACCGGTGCGCCTCGCGATCCGCCGCGTCACGTAGGCGCGCTCAAGCACCACGGCCCAGCAGCGGATAAGGAGGCGAGTGCCCCGGTGGCCAGGAGGATGTGAGTGGCCTGGTGGCCACGGGGCGCATGGGAGCATGGGCGCATGGGGGCAGAGGTCGCATGGCCACCAAACTTGTCCTCATCCCCCACCCATGCCACAGAACGGCGGCACGCATGACCCTTGAGAGGCTGAAACAGCAGGCTGCCAAGGCACATGCGGATGCTGACGAGGCGGAAGCCACTGGCGCGCCAAGTCTGCTGCAGCCAACGCTGCAGATGCTGCCATTGCCATCTGCAAGTTCCGCCAGGCCTCCCAGTGTGGCGACGTGGTAGCCATGGAGGTTTTTCTAAGTTCCAACGCCGACCCAGCAGGCATGCTGACGTGCAATATGTTTGATCAAGTGGCATTCATGTCGTTCCCCAACCAAGACGATGCTACGCGCCTCATGCTGACGCACTGCCCCGATGCGTTGCTGCCGGACATGGTGGGCATTGGGCCAGGCGAGGAATTGGCGCTCCACAAGGCTGCTTGCTTCCAATGGCCTGGTTCTGAGGGCACCCTGAGGGCACTGCTGGACGACCCACGAGTTGGAACGGCCGAGCTGCTCATGCAGAGGAACGATGATGATGTCGGGGAGACGGCACTCATGACGACTGCGCGCTGCGGCATTGAGGGTGCGATGCAGCTCCTTTTGGGCCATCCAGCTGCTGCTGCATCGGCGTCAGACATGATCATGGCATGTGATCATCAGGGCTGTGACGCCCTGATGTACGCTGCGGGGAACGGCGTCTTGGGCTGCATGCAGCTCTTGCTCGATGCGCACACTGACCCTGCAGCCCTGCTGGCGGCTCGCGACGAAGAGGACTCGTCTGCGCTCACATGGTCTGCGCTGTTTGCCAACAGCGGAGACGTGTGGGATGGGGGTGATGACGAGGGGGACTCCTTCGCACCCCTGCTGTTCCTGCTACACCGCTACCGCGATCTCACCGCGGGAGAGCCGCAGCCGAGCGTGGAGCAGCAGGAGCACATGGCGCGCGTGATGGCCACGCTGCAGCCGCTGCTCACTGTCGATGCGCCGGACGCGTCCCGCGACGACTGCATCCTGCTGCTGCTAAAGCTCGGCGCTGCCGGCGCCGTCACATCTCGCATCATCCGCGAGCTTGTCCAGCAGGCGGGCGCGCCGCAGCGCATCAACGAGGTTGTGGTGCGCCTGGCGATCCAGGAACGGCGGCAGCAGCACCCGCAGCAGCACCCGTAGCAGCACCCGCAGCGGCACCTTGGCGTGTGAGGCTGGTCTCGCAACACCTTTCGTACATTTCCTTCCCGCTGTCGTTTCCCGGAGCTGCGAGAAGGTGCCTAGAAGGTGCCTAGAAGGCAGAGCAGTGCTGTTTTTGTTTTGTTATGGTTCACATGGTTGCAGTCCGCCCCGATGTCCACATGCAGCCCTCAACCATGTGTGTGCGGCGTTGCCTACCGGCAGTGTTTTTGGTCAGAGGATTTTGAATTAATTTCCTGCAGCCGGAAAGTGTGAACAATTATACTAGCCTAGTGCCGAGCCCAGCGCTCAGTGCCCCCCAGCCCGACCAGCTCCACCACCAGTTCGCTCACTGCCACGCCCAGAGAGAAAATCTCAAACCTGACTCTTCTAGGGTTTGACATGGTCAAAATGTACATGTAGACACAGATTCGGAAAGCTCTTGTCGCGAAGATCATTTTACACCTATAATACGTGTCATTCGATTCGGGGAGCATTGTTACCCCACACTCGGATTTTCACAAAATGGTCATTCCGGCTGCGCAGCCGTCACCCGAATTAATTATCATACAGCCGGGTTGCAGCCAGATGGCTGCGTGCCCTACCACATTCACAACGCCTGAGGCGGCGCCTCAGACGTCCCATTCCATGGCGCGGATCAGGCGGCGCCTCAGGCGGTCGGAGCGCCTGAGGCGCCGCCTCAGGCGCACCCCTGATCGCCTCAGGCGTTATGACCGCATTCCATGGCGCGGAGCAGACGTTGGGATTTCGGTAAGGGTGCAGCCTGTAACAAAAACACTGCCTACCGGCCACAGGCGGGCAGGTAGGGGAGAGCGAGCGACGGCAGCACCCCGGCGCGTTATGCCGGTTTCGCATTACCTTTTACGTTTCCACCAGATTTCTGGTGTCGTTTCTAGGAGCCGCCTAGTGAGAAGGAAGAGCTTGAAGGACCAGTGCCGTTTTTATGGTCCAGATGGTTGCAGTCCGCCCCCGATGTCCTGATGCAGCCCTCAGCCTGCCTCAGCCCTGTGCCTGTGGCGCTGCCCACCTGCCACAGCCCTCCCACAGCCCCAACGTCTGATCCGCGCAAGTCAAGGCTGTAATGACGCCTGAGGCGGCCAGAGTGCGCCTCTGGCGGTTGTGGGCGCCTAGGGTGGTGCCTGAGGCAACGCCTCAGGCGGTCTGGGGTGCGCCCCAGGCGGCCTAGACGCACCTGAGGCGCCGCCTGATCCGCGCAAGTGAAGGCGTAAGGAATGTCGTAGGGCAGACGGGCAGGTAAGCGCGAGTGAGCGACCGCAGCACCCGCAGCAGCACCCCGGCGCGTGAGGCCAGTCTCGCAATACATTTGTACATGTCCGCAACGGCCTTCACTTGCGTGGATCAGGCCGCGCCTCAGGTGCTCCGAGACCGCACCCCGGACCGCCTGAGGCGCTGCCTCAGGCGTCACCCTCGACCGCCTCAGGCGCCACCCCGACCGACTTGGGCGCCCACCACCGCCTGAGGCGCACCCCCGACTGCCTCAGGCTTTTATGACCGCGTTCACTTGCGCGCCTCAGGAGGAAGGATTGCGGGAGGGAGGCCCCTCGTGCACAGCTTCGCCCAGCTCCAAAACCAGGGGAGGACCCAGGGGGGGCCCAGGGGGGACCTCATTTTGTGCGAGGCGGGAATAGGTTCCTTGTAATATTAATACGTTGCTAGAATGTTTGGGGTCGCCAACGTCCGGGACTCCGCGGCAGTGGTGTCATAACCGCAGCCACGCTTTGCCTTTGCGCCCAATTTAGTCCGAAAACGCCCCGCAAAGGCTCCGTAAACGTGAAATTAAGTCCGAAAACGCGCCGCAAAGGTACAAAAAAACAACTCCCCTGCGGGATTCGAACTTGGATCAACGCTCTACAGGCCCCGCAAAGGCAGCCGCAAAGGCAGCGCAAAGACGCAATTAAGTCGGAAAACGCCCCGCAAAGGCCTAAAATTACGAATAAAGAGGGCCTTCAGTGGACCCCCGCAAAGGCAAAGCGTGGCTACGGTGAGGAAACACAGAAGGTCCTGTTTGCCCCGCAACATTGGCGGAAACATGCCGAATTGCCCCCGCAGGAGGCGTTTTTCACGGAAAAATGTGAGAATTGTCAAAGCACCCTCGGGGGTGAAGCCTGCACTGTGGTGTTGCTTGACGCCCACCACCGAGTGTGGACGGTGCTACTGTGGGCTACTTTTGTAGCTTGGCCTTTGGGTGGGCCATGGACCTGCTCTCTAAGTCCCACTCGAGCTATTGAACCAAACGTGTGACCGCCGGCAGTGGATTGTGAACTCATCATCGTCATGAATGTGCGCGACGCTTACAATATGGCCTGGAAAGTCACATTGATAGGCCCCCCCGTGTATGATTTGGTTGCTGGTGTGTGTGTGTGTGTGTGTGTGCCTCGTGCTCACCGCATGCAGGCGCCCCCAGTTTATGAGGGTGTGGCGGGGCCCCATGCCTGCCAGCTCGGCCGCCCAGGCCACGCATCGCGCCCACATGGCGTTGTGGAGCCACCGCCCTCCCTGCGTGGTGATGATGATGGATGTCAGTCGTGTGTGCCGACAGTGTGTGCCGACAGCGTGTGGCGCATGCGTGCTGCTTGGAGTGGGTGCATGGTGTGTGAGCGTATGTGCGTGTGTGCGTGTATGCGTACGTGCGTGTGTGCGTATGTGCGTGTGTGCGTGTGTGCGTGTGTGCGTGTACGCTCTGGATTCTGGATGAATGGGTGCGGATGGTCTTGGTCCAGGTCCATGCGCAACACAAAGGCGCATGCATGCATCCAGCTTTACCTCTGCTGCCCTGCGCTTGTGGTGTGCTGCTGGCGGCGCCCGATGATATAGGCGTACGTTACTCTGATGAGGTTCCTCCAGGAAGCATC
>VFSX01000107.1:0-60000 GCA_016618255.1 Chlamydomonas sp. UWO 241 | reverse complement strand
ACCCAGCATGTTCCCTCATTGCGGGGGCAAACAGGACATTCTTGATTTCCTTAATGACACCACTGGTGCGCCAGTAATGCACATCGGGAAACTCAGGAAGAAACAGCTGGGGTGAGCAGCGCCACCTTCGCACCGGGAAGTGTGAAAATCGACTCTCTCCACACTTAACCACCAGGTGGAGACGTTTGGGCACCAGTATGCGTCTTCTGCCGCCCACCTTCCGCCCACCTTCTGCCCACCTACCTGATGCATCCACCCCAACAACAGGTTGAGACGTTTGGGCACCAGTACGCGTACGCGCGCGCCCCCGCGTGGTGGCGCGCCGGCGGCGGCTCTGGCAATACCCGCAAGGTGTGTGGGGGGGGGGGAGGGTGATGGCAGGGGTGCGCGGCCGGGGGGGCTTGCACGCGGGCTGCTGGGAACCTGCATGCATGCATGCATGCATGCATGATGCCGCCCGCCGCCCGCCCGCCCGCCCGCCCGCCTGCCCGCCATCCCACTCACCCACCCTCCCACCCAACCATCTGACTGCCTACCATACGACCTGCCTGCTTGCCTTCCTGCCTGCCTGCATGCGTGCGTGTCACCCACAGGCCGAGCCGTGGGAAAAGATGATTCGGCCCAAGGCTCCAGAGCCGGCGGCGGAGGGTGGCGGCAGTGACGGCGGCGGCGGCGGCAGTGGCGGCGGCAGCGTGGAGGGCGGGGCTGCTGGTCAGGGGCGATGATGCCCCAACTGTTCTCGTACTCTCTGTATTAGTATGCTAGGCTCAAGCCAGCTTGCAGCTTGCAGCCGAACAGCTGCAAAGTCGCCAATCGCCGGTCATTATACCTCAGTCTCAGCTATTTCACAGGCTAAGGGGCTATGGGGAAGGTCCACCAACCGTAGGCTACTGTGGTCTGTGGCCCAGGAATGGAGTCGAGTCAGCAAGGCAGGTGGTGGTGGCAGGTGGTGGGCCCCAGGTGGTGGGCCCCAGCCTGCGGTTCGGGTCTTTGTAGTCTGGCGTCCCAACCATCTGTGAATGGCAAACACTCAGCGCGCGGGTTTGTGGCAACGTTGCAGCGCGTCCGCGTCACCAGGAACTCGCGAGGAAGGCTCTCTCTCGAACTCTCGTGGATAGTGTGGACAAGGTGTGTGGTGGCGGGTGATGTGCGAGCCGCCAGCCTTGCACATTGACAATTCAGCTACCGCTACTTTGCAACAGAATCCTCAGGCACACCTGATCCCGGCTGCCACAGCCCTCACCTCGCACTCATCTCCAGCCGCCGCCGCCTCGTCTAGAACAGCCTAGAAGATGCAGGCCTCCATGCAGAAGCCTCTGAGCGGCCGCGCCTCCGTGCGCGGCGCTCACGTCGTGGGCAAGACTGGTGTTCGCAAGATCGCCGTGTCACGCTCGTCAGCGGTGGTGGTCCGCGCTGAGAAGGTCGGTGCTTCTAGTAGCCATGTGGCTGCCAGCGCCCCAGCAGCCACACACACACGCACGCTCACACGCCCCACCAATCCATGCATTGCAGCTAGAAACACACACGCACATGGATCCCACCTCCCTCAGCGACCCACATGCAGCCTGCGCGCCACCGTTGCCGCCATGCGCCGCCGCATGGCAGGCCCGCCAGCCACCCACGCTGCACACCACTCATGCGCATGGCGTTGGCCGCCCCTACCCACCACCCACGATCCTCACGCTCTCCCCCCGTCCCCTCCCTCCCCGCAGGTTGTCGGCATTGATCTGGGAACCACCAACTCTGCGGTGGCTGCCATGGAGGGTGGAAAGCCCACCATCATCACCAACGCTGAGGGCGGCCGCACCACGCCGTCTGTCGTTGCGTTCACCAAGACTGGCGACAGGCTGGTTGGCCAGGTGAGCTGGCTGGACGAGCACACGCGGTCCAAACTGTGTCGGGCAGCTGCCGGGTAGCATGTGCCAGGCAGCTGCGTGCCTCGCGCGCACTTGAGAGTTGGTGCGTGCACCACAGGGGGGGCCTGCGCCTGCCGCCCATGCTGAAGCCCTCACCCTCCCCCGCCCTCACCCCTGCCTCGACGCAGATTGCCAAGCGCCAGGCCGTCGTCAACGCCGAGAACACCTTCTTCAGCGTCAAGCGCTTCATCGGCCGCAAGGTTGACGAGGTCAAGGAGGAGTCCAAGCAGATCCCGTACTCGGTGAGTCCCTCTAGAGCGACAAGCAGCTAGCATGCATGCATGGGGTGGTGCGCGCACGCAGGGAGGCGTGCTTGGCCCAAGCGCTCAGTCATGATCAAGCGCACGCGTTCGCGCTTATGTGCGTGCATGGGCCGCCGCGCAAGCAGCTAGTCTTCGTGCGTGCTGCATGTGCATAGGGCGGTGCTGCACACACACAGCGAGACGTGCGTGGCTCAGGCGCGTTCAAGTCAGGTGCATGTGCGCTCGTGTCGTCGTGGGCCGCCGCACAAGCAGCCAGTCTGCATGCTGCATATGCGTGGGACGGTGCACACCTCGGGCTAGGCTTGCGTGGCCTGGAGATTCTAGTGTGACTGCTCGAGGAACGCGCGGATCACAGCCGCCTGTGCGTGTGTCGGCTTGTATGGTGTGCGCATGTGCTTGTGTGAGCGCGTGGAGGCGGATTCGTGGTCGAGCGCGCCTGCATACTCACCCATCATGCCGCCCCGTCGCGCAGATCATGGACTCAAACGATTCGGTCAAGATTAAGTGCCCCAACGCGGGCAAGGACTTCTCTCCCGAGGAGATCTCGGCGCAGGTTGGTCGCGCCACGCCGCTGCTTGCCGGACCTGGCTGTAGCCCTATTTCACCTGCCGTGTCTGCCTGCCTGCCTGCCGTTCTTGGTGCCACTGATCGTGCCGTGGTGTGTGCAACCATGGATAATAAATAACTGACAACTGCAGTCTAGTTTAGGAGTCTACCTGCCAACCTGCCTGTCTTTCCGTCTTTCTACCTCCCCGCCTGACTGACCGACTGACTGACTGATATAACCTGCTGCCCGCCTGCCGTCCGTAGGTGCTGCGCAAGCTCGCCGACGATGCCGCCAAGTTCCTCAACGACAAGGTCAACAAGGCCGTCGTGACCGTGCCCGCGTACTTCAACGACTCGCAGCGCCAGGTGCGTTGTGATCGGCTGCTGACCTGGGGGCTCTGTCACCCTCCGCAGCGCAGCATGTGTGCAGCCCCATGTGTGTACCCCCATGCGTGCAGCCCCATGCGTAAAGCCTAGCATGGGCAAGCCCGCTGAAGCCCCATGCGTGCAGCTCAGCAGCGCGCAACCCCTTGCGCTCTGCCCCGTGCGTGCGTCACGCTCCCATCCCATGCACGTTTTCTCACTCAATTGAGTCCACACGCCTCCCGCACCATGTTCCCACCCCATGCACGTCCCATCAATTCACGCGAGGCCACCCACGCCCATCCGCACCATGTTCCCACCCCATGCACGTTCCGTCTTCGACTCCACACGCCCCCCACACCATGCTTCCGACCCATGCACGTCGCGTCATTCGACTCCACACGCCCCCCGCACCATGTTCCCACCCCATGCACGTCCCGTCCCTCACGCGAGCCCACCCACACCGCCCGCACACGCAGGCGACCAAGGACGCTGGCCGCATCGCCGGCCTCGAGGTGCTGCGCATCATCAACGAGCCGACCGCCGCGTCGCTCGCGTACGGCTTTGACCGCAAGGCCAACGAGACCATCCTGGTCTTCGACCTCGGCGGTGGCACCTTCGACGTGTCAATCCTGGAGGTCGGCGACGGCGTGTTCGAGGTGCTGTCGACGTCCGGTGACACCCACCTGGGCGGAGACGACTTCGACAGGCGCATCGTCAACTTCCTGGCGACTGACTTCCAGAAGTCTGAGGGCATCGACCTGAGGAAGGACAGGCAGGCGCTGCAGCGCCTCACCGAGGCCGCCGAGAAGGCCAAGGTCGAGCTCTCGGGCGTCGCGCAGACGAGCATCAACCTGCCGTTCATCACTGCGACGGCCGACGGCCCGAAGCACATCGACACGTCGCTCTCGCGCTCCAAGTTCGAGGACCTATGCTCCGACCTGCTCGACCGCGTCAAGGTGCCCGTCGAGCAGGCGCTCCGCGACGCCAAGCTCAAGCTGTCCGACATCGACGAGGTCATCATGGTCGGCGGCTCCACGCGCATCCCGGCCGTGTACGAGATCGTCAAGAAGATGACCGGCAAGGAGCCCAACGTGTCGGTCAACCCCGACGAGGTCGTCGCACTCGGCGCGGCCGTCCAGGCCGGCGTGCTCGCGGGCGAGGTGTCCGATATCGTCCTGCTCGACGTGACGCCGCTGTCGCTCGGCCTCGAGACGCTCGGCGGCGTCATGACGCGCCTCATCCCCCGCAACACCACGCTGCCCACGTCCAAGTCGGAGGTCTTCTCGACCGCCGCCGACGGACAGACGTCGGTCGAGGTCAACGTGCTGCAGGGAGAGCGCGAGTTTGCTCGCGACAACAAGTCGCTCGGCACGTTCCGCCTGGACGGTATCCCCCCGGCGCCACGCGGAGTGCCCCAGGTTGAGGTAAAGTTCGACATCGACGCCAACGGCATCCTGTCAGTCACCGCGACCGACAAGGGCTCCGGCAAGAAGCAAGACATCAAGATCACGGGCGCGTCGACGCTCGACAAGGACGACGTTGAGCGCATGGTGAAAAGCGCAGAGTCGTTTGCAGCTGAGGACAAGAAGAGGCGCGAGGTGGTCGACACCAAGAACCAGGCCGAGTCCATGGTGTACCAGACGCAGAAGCAGCTCAAGGAGTTCGAGGAGAAGGTCGCCGCCGACGTGAAGGCCAAGATCGAGGCCAACATCGAGACGCTCAACGCCGCAGTGGCTGCTGAGGACGTCGCGGGCATGAAGTCGGGCATGGAGGCGCTCCAGAAGGAGGTCATGGCCATGGGAGAGGCCATGTACGCAAAGCCTGGCGCTGAGGGCGCCGCACCCGGAGCTGAGGGTGCCGCGCCCGGTGGTGCACCGCCGCCGCCCGGAGCCAAGAAGGGTGACGACGTCATCGACGCCGAGTTCACTGACGACAAGAAGTAGAGCGTTGACGAGTTGTGTGCTGTTGATTCGAGCCACGCGCCCGCTGGGCCGCACGTGTGGTGTAGCTGAGAGAGGGTTTGCGTTTTTGATGCCCCGACTACTGTTTTGTAAATTTCACTGTTGAACGATTCCGAACTCGTCCACGCGGCCGTGCTGGCACTTCACCACAGCCAGCACCACAAAGTGCTTAATGGCTTGAGCTCCACACGGCACGCTTGAGCTCCACACGGCACGCGTGTGTAGTGCAAGGTCCCCTTGGCACCATCGCCAGCCCTCTTCCTTGGCTCCCTTTGCGGCGTACCAGGAATGCTTTGTGCAGAGCAGGCAGTGGTCATAACTAAACTCAACCTCGAAACCGCCACTAGGCTGGCTTTGGAGCTAGCTGCTGTAGGCCCTTGGGCCGGAACTCAATGTGTGTGTTTGATGGGGCTGCTGCTGTGCCAACGAGCAGCGCTTGCAGGAGATTACTTTGCGAAATGTCCATTCGGTTCCACAACTCAACTGCAAAACTGTGTCACGGCTCACTGTAGAACGGCTCACTGCGAAACTCTTCTAGTCTTGACATGACTCATCAAGGCTCGCCACGCTCTCTGCCGGTCTGGGAGGGACTGCTGCTACCTGCTGCAGGTGCGCTGGAGAGCCACGCCCCAGCAGCTGCTCCGGCAGAGGGACCGCACCAGCAGAGGGATGGCACCAGAGGGACGGCACTAGGGACGGCACTAGGGAAGGCGCACAGCAATGGTGTCTGCATTTGGATCATAATTGCTAGCGAGGCAGGCAAGCTCCTGCGGCATCTCTGCTACACGTTTACGCCATCTGTATCGCAAGACGCAAGCAGCTGAACCAGGGCTGTGCAGCATGCCGTCCTCAGACTGGAGGCCCTCCAGTGATACCAGCGAGTCCACAGGCTCTCCATGCTCGGTTTACAGGCAGGTTGCACAGTTACTTGCCAAACGACCAGAGCATTACGTCACGATAAGCCACAACGTTTCATGTTCAATCGTACGCTGTCCCGCCCCTTGCTAGAGGCGCCCGCCCCGGTGCCGCACACATCCAGCAGGGGGCCGGGTTAACCCCTGCTATGGGACTCTTCGGGTGTCCTTGCGTATACTCACCCCGTCCGTCACCACTTGCTCCATGCTCCACGTTCGTGTGCGTGCCAGTGCCGCCTCCCCACGATCATCACCCCCCTCCCCAAAATGTGTGTTGTCTGTCCGTGTGCACCCCAACCCCCACCCAGCCCAACGTCCGACACGTCTCGGCACAGGCCAGAACCACCGTCCTGTGGACCCCCAGCCCCTCGTCAGGACAACCTCCGGACTCGACAAGACAACCTCTGGGCTCGTCGGAAAAAAAAACCGCGTTGTCATCCGGATGACCTCCGGATAACCCCCTCTTCAGGACAACCTCGGCCGTCGTCCGATGAACGCCCGGCCTCGACGGGACAACATCCGGCCCACGTCCCAGCTGCTACCGGCCTGTACATGCAAGGCCAGTCTCGCACCAGCCTCCCAGCCTCACCGCCGACCCCCTCCGCGTGGCAATGGCGCAACGTGCGCGCGTGGGGAGCCGCCAGCAGCGCGAGCCCATTCGCGCGGCGCGCGACGGGCGCACTTCCGTCGACCCCTCCCTCCGGGTCGAGCTCCCCTCAAGTGGATTGGTTTTGTCTCCTTCACATCGCGGTCGACAAGCGGCGCGCGATCGGGGCCTTCGAGCGGATCGACGTCGCGGCGCGCTCGGCGACCATGATAGTGGGCGCACCGGTCTGCGTTCGTGCATGGGTGTGGGTGATAAAGAGGCAGGGAGGGAGGTGAGGGGGGAGGGGGAGAGTGTGCATGGCTGCAGCGCGCTCGGCGACCATGATGATGGTGGGCGCGCCAGTCTGCGTGAGTGCATGGGTGTGGGTGAGGTGTGGGTGAGAAAGAGGCAGGGAGGGAGGTGAGGGGAAGGTGAGTGTGGGAGTGCATGTGTGTGGGTGAGAGGGCGGGCAGGCTGGCGGGCGAGCAGGAGGGCGGGCAGGAGGGGGATCGACCAACCATTCTCACGCCGCAAATGCACGTTTGTGGGGTGCGGGGTGGCCAACGGTAACACTGCCGCGCACGCGCAGCGCGTGTGCGTGCGAGCGTGTACGTGTGTGCGTGTATGCGAGTCTTGTCCCCCCCCTCCCTTTCTCTCTCACTCTCTGTCCTGTGTTGTGTGCCCACCTGGCCACCGGGGATCGTCGGCAGCACCGCAGAGTCGGCCACACGCAGGGTGCATGTGTGCGTGCGTGCGTGTGCGTGCGTCCTGTTTCCCCCTCTCCTTTGCTCACCTGGCCACCGGGGATCGTCGGCAGAACCGCAGAGACGGCCGCACGCAGGGTGCATGTGTGCGTGCGTGCGTGCGTGTGCGTGCGTCTTGTTTCCGTCTCTCCTTTGCTCACCTGGCCACCGGGGATCGTCGGCAGAACCGCAGAGTCGGCCACGCGTGCGTTGCTGACCCCAGTGCACGCGCAGTGCGTGTTTGTGCGAGCGTGTGCGTCTCTCTCTCTCTCTCTAATCTCTCCCCCCGTCTCTGTGTTCCCACCTGGGCACCGGGAAGTCGGCAGCACCGCTGAGTCTGCCGCGCGCACATTTCTGACCCCAGTGCACGCGCAGCGCGCGTGTGCATGCGAGCGTGTGCGTCTCTCTCTCTCTCTGCTCTGTCCCTCTCCCTTCCCCTATCTCCATCCCCTATCTCTCCCCGATCTGTGTTCCCACCTGGCCACCAGGGATGGTAGGCAGCACCGCTGAGTCGGCCACGCGCAGGTTGCTGATCCCGTGCACACGCAGTGCGCGTGTGCGTCTCTCTCTCTCTGCTCTGCCCCTCTCCGTCCCCTTATCTCCATCCCCTATCTCTCTCCCCGATCTGTGTTCCCACCTGGCTACCAGGGATGCTCGGCAGCACCGCTGAGTCGGCCACGCGCAGGTTGCTGACCCAGTGCACGCGCAGTGCGCGTGTGCGTGCGAGCGTGTGCATCTCTCCCTCTCTCTCTCTCTAATTTCTCCCCGTCTCTTGTGTGCCCACCTGCCCACCGGGGATTGTCGGCAGAACCGCAGAGTCGGCCACGCGCAGGTTGCTGACCCCGTGCACGCGCAGTGCGCGTGTGTGAGCGAGCGTGTGCATCTCTCTCTCTCTCTAACCTCTCTCCGTGTCTCATTTGCCCACCTGGCCAACAGGGATCGTCGGCAGCACCGCTGAGTCGGCCACGCGCGGGGTGTATGTGCGCGTGCGTGCGTGTGTGTTCGTCTTCCTCCCCCCCCCTCTATCTCTCTCTCTCTGTCTCTCCTTCTCTGTATATGCGCACCTGGCCACCGGGGATCGTCGGTAGCACCGCTGAGTCGGCCACGCGGAGGTTGCTGATCCCGTGCACGCGCAGGTCCGTGGACGACACGACGGAGCCGTCCGACGCTGAGCCGCCCATGCGGCAGGTGCCCACAAGCGCGTTGCCAGAGTGCACCTGCGGACACACATCGACGAGGTTGGTTTCCCGTTGATGGTCGATGGTTGTGAGCATGCAGACGGCAAGCAGGAAGATACTGGACAGGGGGTGGAGGGGGGGTCTGATGCGGAGCGAGCGTCCACCCAAGTGTGCCCACGAGCGCGTTGTCAGAGTGCACCTGCAAATGTGAACAGGCAGGATTTGAACTTGATTCATATTAATAATCAACTCTGGATTCTTTATTTGGATGCGGGATAGGGGAGCCATGGAGTCAGACTTCCAGTCGTATGGCCCCAGAGAATGAAAACAGAGTGCATCTGCGTGAACCGGTGTGCATCAACCGGTGTGAGGAGGGAGACAGACGGCGACACAAATCACGGATCATACAGGGAGGGGCGGGGCGGGGCGGGGGAGAGGGGGGGGGGTCGGATGCGAAGTGAGGGCCCATGCGGCACGTGCCAACGAGCGTTTTGCCAGAGTGCAACTGAGAGAGGAAAGGCGGCAAGCTGGAGGATAATGGATTATGGGAGGGGGGTGGGGATGCGCGTGGGGCCCCACGAGTGCACTTGCGGAAAGATGGATGGGGGAGAGTGGCGATGGTGAATGGGCCTGGTGCCGGGAGGGCGAGGCAGTGATTTCCTTTTCAGATTTTTTTGTTTGATTCTTCACAGCCATTTGACTGGAATTCTGCCTGCGTCCGGCTGTGAACATGCAAAAAGGAAATGGGTGGGGGGAGGAGGGAGGGGGCTGCTTGTCCGCGCAGCTGCGCAACACAAGCAGTTGGACCCCAAATCGCCACCCTCAGACTGTTGAGCTGTCATGAACTGCAAACGGGCGCACCGTGTGCCACACTCTCCAATTGACTCCTATGACTGATGCCTGCCTCGCTTGTTGCCCCTGCTTCTCAACACGAACGCTCGAAAACAAACAGATTCCCAGACTAATGCAGCGTCTACATGATGTAATCGTAATAAGTCCAAGTTGCATGTCCCAGTCCAACAGACGGTCCTTTCCCTTCGCCTCCTCCCCCACCCTCCCTGTTCCCTACAATCGCAGCCCCCACGCGCCCACAAGCAAAAACACAACAAAAACAAAAACAGCGCGCACCGTCTTCATGATGTACTCGTTGAGGGCCGCGTCGTCCTGGAAGCGGCCAGCGCCGGGCCACGCCTCAGTCTGATTTGGGGGAGGGGGGGGGTTAGGGGGTAGTAGGGGGCGGGGGTCAGTGGGGCTGGAAGGGGGGAGAGGTAGGAGGAGGTCAGGCGGGGGTTAGAGGCGGCCAGCGCCGGGCCACGCCTCAGCCTGATTTGGGGGAGGGTGGTGGTGGTGGAAGTGGAAGTGGTAGGTAGGGTGGGGTGGGAGGGGAAAGGTTTAGGGGTAAACGGGAGGGGGGGGGGTAGGAGGAGGTGAGGGGGGGGGGGGCAGCGCCGAGCCAAACCGCGGCCTGATTTGGGGGAGGGGATGGAGGGGGCCAGGAGGGCGAGGGTTCGGGGCTAGGGAGGGGTTGGGGGCGTTCGGAGAGGGTAAGGCGGGGATTAGCGGCCAGCGCACAAACCCCCCCCCCCCTCTCGCGCACAATCCCGAGCCCCCCCCACACACACGCACTAACGCGCCATCAAAGGCAGCCGACGGACTGTGCAATCGACCACGCACACCGACCTCGAGGTGTACTTTGCGAATGGCCCCGCCGCTGCGATCCGCCCGCTCACGCGGGTGCCCTCACATGGCAGTCCACACATTTACGCCCAGTGGGCCGATTCCGGTGGGGCGTCCGCCATCGGAACCGCCTCGACACGACGCACAAATCCCCCCACCCCTCTCTCCCACACAATCCCGAGCCACATACACGCGCACACCTCTCGCGAGGTACTTTAGAAATGGCCCCGCCTCTGCGATCCGAATGCTCACGCAGACCCCCGCACACGGCAGTCCAAATATGAACGCCCACTGGGCCGATCCGGTGGGACGACCGCCATCGGAACCGCCTCGACATGACACAGAACCCCCCCCCCCTCCCCCGCCCCCGCACAAAAGGCACACACACACCTCGAGGTACTTTGCGAATGGCCCGGCCTCGGCGATCCGCCTGCTCATGCGGATGCCCTCTCGCAGGGTCGCCAGGTCAGCGCCGTCAGGGTCCGAGAAGTAGTTGAGGTCGATGTCGGGGGCGATGAACGCGTCTGACGACTTGAGGCCTAGAAAGAGTGGAATGGGAGGGAGGGGAGGGGGAGAGAGGGAGGGTGAGGGAGGGAGGGGGAGGCGGCGGTAGGGATGGTTGAGAGAGAGAGAGCGTGGGGTCTGTCGGGGTCCGAGAAGTGGTTGAGGTCGATGTCGGGGACGATGAACACGTCCGACGATTTGAGGCCTGAGCGAGAGAAAGGGGAGGGAGGAGGGGGAGGGAGGGAGCGTGAGAGGGAGGGAGGGGGAGGCGGCGGGTGGGAGGTGGTTGAGAGAGAGAGCGTGGGGTCTGTCGGGGTCCGAGAAGTGGTTGAGGTCGATGTCGGGGACGATGAACACGTCCGACGACTTGAGGCCTGAGCGAGAGAAAGGGGAGGGAGGAGGGGGAGGGAGGGAGCGTGAGAGGGAGGGAGAGGCGGCAGGTGGGAGGTGGTTGAGAGAGAGAGCGTGGGGTCAGTCGGGGTCCGAGAAGTAGATGATGTCGATGTCGGGGGTGATATCGCGTCCGGCGACTTGAGGCCTGAGGGAGGGCGGAGGGAGGGAGGAGGGAGAAACGGTGTAAGGGAGGGAGGGACAGGCGGCGGTAGGGGTGGTTGAGAGAAAGAGCGAGAGGGCTATCGGGGTCCGAGAAGTAGTTGAGGTCGATGCGGGGGGACATGAACGCGTCTGACGAATTGAGGCCTGTGATAGAGAACGGGGAGGGAGGAGGGGGAGGGAGGGGGAGGGCGGAAGGAGAGGCGGCGGTAGGGGTGGTTGAGAGAGAGAGCATGAGGTCTGTCCGGGTCCGAGAAGTAGTTGAGGTCGATGTTGGGGGCGATGAACGCGTCCGACGATTTGGCCTGGGTGCGTGCGTGTGTCATTTGCGCATGTGGTCTGTGGCGTGACGACGGTCGTGTGGCGCGGAAACAGCAGCGCTGGGCTGCTTTGCAGCGATTGGGGTCGATCTTGTGACACGAACGTCAGGTTCGATTCACATGCAGCCGCGGGGAGGAGTCAGGTCTGGGGGCCGAGTGCCCTGCATAGGTCCAGCCCTGACCCACTAGCCCCCCACCACTAGTAGCCAGGCACCCGTCTGTAGTCAAATACGCTGCCTGTAGGTGCGTTACACACGACTGCAAAAACCATCATCAGCCAAGTAAGAGCATTTGTGACAGATCCCCCCCCAGCCACGCACCCACGGAGCCCTTGGACTTGGCGCGCACTGCGAGCAGCTGCAGCGTGATGCCTGCTGGCCAGGGGATGCCCTGCAGAGGGTGTGTGTGTGTGTGTGTGTATGTATGTGTGTGTGCGAATACGTGTTTGTGAGCGTGTGAGCGTGTGTGTGTGTAGGTGTGAATGCGTTTTTGTGAGCGTGTGCTTTGCACGCGCGTGTGTGCGCGCGTGTGTGCACGTGTGTGCACGTGTGTGTGCGCGTGTGTGCGTGCACGTGTGTGTGTGTGTGTGTGTGCATGTGTTTAATGTCATAATCTGTCGGACGCCAGTGTTGGCGGATGTACACGAACCACGCCATTCTGGTGACTCAGGCGATTCGGTGATGAGACAGCTACGTATAGAAGCCTCCCTACCACATTCCAAACGCCTGAGGCGCCGCCTGAGGCGTCATTCTGACCGCCTGAGGCGCCGTACCGACCGCCGTAGGCGTCCACCACCGCCTGAGGCGCACCCCCGACCGCCTCAGGCGGTCATGACCACCTTCACTTGCGCGCCTCGAGACATTAGGATTCTGGTAGGGCCTCTTTATTTTAGTGTGACATTCGACATTTCCACACCATTTCCGGGGAAAAACGCCTCCGGCGGGTTGAAACTGGGGATTGAGCCGCGAGGCCCGGGTTGAGCCGTCATTCCCCAAAGCTCCTTGGCGGACCGACTGATTTACCTGCTTCATGTCATTTTTTGTCAGTTCAACGCCCACAATCGCGTTTCTCAATAGAGTGAGAGCCACCAGTCATCATGCGATCAGACATGGCAGAAGGGTCGAAGTGGGAGAGGGAGAGCAGACCGTAGGGCCGACGTAGAGGCTTACGAAACGCATCAACGATCAAACAACCAACCAGCCCCCCCACCAACCAACCAATAGCCCCCCACCACCAGTAGCTAGCCACCCGTCTGTGGCGCTCAGGCGTTATACGCCGAGCAAGGACGAATACGCTGCCGGTAGGTGCGTCACACACGACTGTAAAATCCATCATCAACCAACCAACTAACCAACGCACCTGCTTCTTCATGTCGCCAAACTTGACGTACGACTGGACGCCGTCGGGGTCGAGTGCGCACCCTGCCACGAATCGCATCTGGAGGTCGGGCTCGCCCTTGCCTGTTGCGGGAGGATGTGGGGAGGTTGTGGGGAGGTTGTTTAGACAGTCTGGGGTGGTCGGCGTGGTCGAGTGCGCACCCCGCGACGAATCGCATCTGGAGGTCGGGCTCGCCCTTGCCTGTTGCGGGAGGATGTGGGGAGGTTGTGGGGAGGTTGTTTAGACAGTCTGGGGTGGTCGGCGTGGTCGAGTGCGCAGCCTGCGACGAATCGCATCTGGAGGTCGGGCTCGCCCTTGCCTGTTGTGGGAGATTGTGGGGAGGCTGTGGGTAGGCTGTGGGGAAGCTGTGGGGAGGTTGTTTAGACAGTCTGGGGTGGTCGGCGTGGTCAAGTGCGCACCCCGCTACGAATCGCATCTGGAGGTTGGGCTCGCCCTTGCCTGTTGCGGGAGGATGTGGGGAGGTTGTGGGGAGGTTGTGGGGAAGTGGTTTGGTGCAGTCTGGGGTGGTCGGGGTGGTCGAGTGTGCCCCCTGCGACGAATCGCACCTGGAGGTGGGGCTCGCCCTTGCCTGTTGGGGAGTTGTGGGGAGGCTGTGGGGAGGTTGAGGGGAGGCTGTGGGGGGTTGTTTGGCGCAGTCTGGGCGGGCGGCGTGGTCGCGTGCAGCCCGCCACGAATCGCATCTGGAGGTCGGGCTCGCCCTTGCCTGTTGTGGGAGATAGTGGGGAGGTTATGGGGAGGTTGTGGGGAGGCTGTGGGAGGTGGTTTGGCACAGTCTGGGGCGGGCGGCGTGGTCGAGTGCAGCCCGCCACGAATCGCATCTGGAGGTCGGGCTCGCCCTTGCCTGTTGGGGGAAATTGTGAGGAGGTTGTGGGGAGGTCGTGGGGAGGTTGTGGGAGGTTGTTTGGCGCAGTTTGGGGTGGTCGAGTGCGCAGCCCTCCACAAATCACATCTGGAGGTCGGGCTCGCCCTTGCCTGTTGTAGGAGGTTGTGGGGAGGTTGTGGGGAGGTTGCTGCTGCTGTTGTTGTTGCTGCTGCTATTGCTGCTGCGCTGCAACCAAGCGGGCCAGGCGTGTTGAAGACGCGCCCCATCCTCCCGACTCGCTCCCGGTCGACACAAACGCGCCGTAGTCACAGCCTGTGCTCCCGAGCGGGCCCTGACCCTGGTTCACTCAACCCACAAGCCTCAGCCTCTCCCATCATTCCACTCTGCCCTGCCCTCTTGACCCCTTGCTTCCGCTCTCCCCACGCACGCCCGGCATCGACACAACCGTAGAACCCCGTGCTCATGAGCAGTCCCTCCCTAGCTGGTTCATTACCACCCACAAGCCTCAGCCTCTCCCTTCCTTGCCGCTCTGCCCTCTTGGCCCCTTGTTTCTGCTCTCCCCTCTCGCCCGCCATCGTCGACACAAATGCGCCGTGGTTGTGTCATGTGCTGGTGCCCCGTGCGCGGGCCCTCCCTAGCTAGTAGCTGGTGCACTGAACGCATAAGCTCGCCTCTCCCTTCCCTTCCCTCAGCCATCCTGTTTCAATCTGTTGCGCTTGTGGACACCAATAGGAAACCACTCACCCGTCGTCGACACAAATGCGCCGTGGTCGCACCCTGTGCTCCTGAGCGGGCTCTCCACCTGACCTAATCAACCCACACGCTAGCCTCACGCTTCCTTGTAACTCCGCCCTGCCCTCTCCACCCCTTTCCTCCTGCTCTCCCCACGCACCCGTCGTCGACACAAATGCTCCGTGATCGCACCCTGTGCTCGTGAGCGGTCCGGTGCGGCCAAAGAGGTACTGCGTGCATGGAGGGGAATTCAGCGAGCAGTCAGTCAACTTGAGTTGGCAGTCTGTCTGTCTGTTGGTCAGTCAGTCGGTCAGCAGGCAGGCATGTGGCTGTTGTCTGGCTGTACTTTTGACCTTGCACACAGCTCATCCCATCCAGTGGATTGTTAGTTTGAAGCCCGCCAGGCAGAGCACATCGAGAGCTATCAAATGATCCATGTATGAGGACAAACGGTCAACGGGAGGTCAACGGTCAACGCGGTCAAAGCAAAATCCGGCTGAGATCCGGCTGTGGAGCAATTAATGCAACGTCCTGAAAATAAAATCACTGCTACCAACCGTCTCACGCCTCTCGACCACCTGAACACCTGCGACGTAGCCTGTGTCAAGGATTCTGATTCCGACTCGGACATTCCGACTCTGGCAGTGACTCTGAAGGCGTGCACTGAACTCAGTGATTTCCTTTTCAGGACTTTTAATAAATTTTTCCACAGCCGGATTATGCTTTGGCTGCATTGACCGTTGACCGCTTGTCCTCATACATATAGAATTTGAAATCTGTTGACGTGCTCTGTCTGGTGGGCTTGTCAGACTAACGATCCACGAGATGGGTTGAGCTATATGCGAGGTCAAAGTTCAGCCAGAATACAGCCAAATGGCTGTGGAAAAGGAAATCACTGACTGGAGTCCCTCTCCCTGAGAACGTGCTCCGCATGTACGTAGTACCGCTTTGCCTTGCCGATTAAATAATTCGGAAAACGTCGCGGCAAGGTCGATTTCTAAAAAATATTGCCGAAAAAGTCGAAAAACGCCAAAAGTGACGTCAAAACGGGGGGGGATCGGGAAAAATCCCGCGGCAAGGCACCAAAATTCTTAACAATTACCCCCTTTATAAAAATGGCGGCAAGGCAAAGCGGTACTACGGTAGGGTCGCGCATCTAGAGGGCGCGGCCCACCCCAGACTACAAGCTCCCCCCCCCCTCCCCCAACGCTCGACGCGGGCGCCGTAGGCCACCTTCGAACAATCCTGGGGTTCCTGGGGCGGCGAGGATTAATCCTACTGCGACACGGCATCCTACTGCAACACGGCATCCTACTGCGACACGACATCCTACCGAGACACGACATCCTGCCGAGACGCGCGCGTATCCTTGCCAGTGATCCTTGCTATGGCAGTATACCGCTCGGAGCAGAATTTGAGCGGAATTTTTATTAACTGCTTTGTAGGCTTTTCCGCTCGGGGAAAAAACAATTGTGCCAGGATTAAGCGGGGGAAAATTAATTGTGCCGGGAAGAAGCCGGGAAAAGGCGGAATACTAATTAATTGCTAAATTATTCCCAAGGATCACTGATCCTTGCCCCGATGGAACCGCCCAATCCGCTGCCTCGCACCAGCAGGAAGCAGTGCTTCCTCAGTTGATTCAGATGAATTAATACCGACCGCCCGGCCACCAGCGAGACTCCTGAATTGCCCATTTTGCTGCCTTTTTTTTGTTGTTGCTGGTTTTGGCAAAAAATGTGGAATCGCTAATTCCACACTATTCGGCCGACCTTGTCGCGATTTAGGCGGTGCGCGCCATCGGGAAAACTAATTATTACCGCCTGTGGACCGCCGTTGGCGGTGGACCGCCTAATTGAGGAAGCCATGGCAGGGGGTGCCAGCAGACTTTAAGCACGGCATTGGTTTCGGCGCACCTTCAGCACCGCCATCGGCTTGACGTTGTTCTTCTTGTCGTACACCTCGCTCGTGATGGACAGCGCGTCAAATTCGGGCTTCATCCTGTGTGTTGGCGCGTGTGCGTGTGAGTGTGTGTGTAGGGGGGGCAGCACGTGGGAGATGGGCAGAGCGTCAAACTTGGGCTTCATCCTGGTTTGCGAGAACAGTGGGAGAGAGGGAGGGAGAGTGGAAGATAGGGGGAGAGAGGGGAAGGGAGAGGGAAAGTGATAGCATCTGTGCCTCTTGCACCTCGCTTATATGGACAGCCTGCGCGTCGTTCATCTTGGTATGTGAAAGGGTGGGAGAGAGAGAGGGAGAAGGAGAGAGAGAGGGAGAGAGGGAGAGTGGTACAGTATAATCCTAGGCGTCCAACGGCCTGTATAATCAATCACAAATATGCACACCTGGCTGCGAACAGGGCCGCTGGGTGGTCCTGCAGGTTTGCGCCTCCCCCCCTGGCGCTTACACACGCACACACACACACACACACACACACGCGCGCACAAAACACACACGCACACACACACACACACACACACATGCACGCACACAAACCTGGCTGCAAACAGAGCCGCTGGGTGGTCCTGCAGGTTTGCGCCGGCACCCCCTCCCCTTGGCCCATACACACACACACAAACACACACACACACACACACACACGCGCGTGTGCACATACACACACACACACACGTGTGTGCACACACACACGCACGCACACACGCACGCACACACACACACACGCACAAGCACGCACACACACCTGGCTGCGAACAGAGCCGCTGGGTGGTCCTGCAGGTTTGCGCCGACACCGGGCAGGTCTGCGACCACGCGGATGCTCTGGTCGAATAGCGACTTTGCTGAGCCGATGCCAGACAGCTACGTGTGCGTAGATGAGTGGGAGAGAGATAAGAGAGTGTGAAAGAGTGGAAGAGAGGGAGAGGGGGAGAGGGAGAAAGGGAGCGACCACGCGGATGCTCTGGTTGAATAGCGACTTAGCTGAGCTGATGACAGAGAGCTACGTGTGCGTAGGTGAGTGAGAGAGAGATAAGAGAGTGTGAAAGAGTGCAGGAGAGAGGGAGAGGGAGGCAGAGAGAGAAGTGGAGAGGGAGAAAGAAAGAGACCACGCGGATGCTCTGGTCGAATAGCGACTTGGCTGAGCCGACGCCAGAGAGCTGCGTGTGCATAGGTGAATCGAAGAGTGAGAGAGATAAGAGAGTGAACGAGTGAAGGAGAGAGAGAGAGAGAGAGAGAGAGAGAGGGAGAGGGAGGGAGAGGGAGAGGGAGAGAGAGAGTGAACGAGTGAAGGAGAAAGAGAGAGCGAGAGAAAGAGAGAGGGAAGCAGGTAGAGAGAGGGGGGGGGGGAGCAAGAGGGAAAGAAAGATAGAGGTCGAGGTAGAGAGAGACAAGAGAGAAAAGGAGAGGGGATAGAGACAGGGAGAGAGAGGGAGAGGGAGAGACCGGGGAAGGAAGAGAGAAAGGGAGAGGGAGACATATGTCTCGGCGGCCGTCATCAACACCACACCACCGCCCTGAGGGAGCGTCCTGTGAACTGTAAACTGCAATCCCATGCGCACCTGCAGCAGATGTGGCGCGTGCACCCCTGCACACATGTATCCACTCAGTGAACTAGTGAGGTGATAGTATCTGCCTGCCTCAGGGATTGAGTGCGCAAGCACAGTCTAATACGCCATTAAAGGCGTCCAGCAAGACTGTACAATCGACCACATGAGCACGACCTCTACCCACCGCCGCACGCGGCACCACCACAAGACACAGAGACAGCCCACTGTGTTCCAACTATGAGTGTGCACTATGCGCGTGTACGACAGTATAGAGCAGGTGTGGGGAGTGCACTGCTGCACACGTGAAGTAGCACCTCAACCCACCGCCGCACACGGCACTGTGCCACAAGACAGCCCAATGTGTTGCAACTATGTGTGTGCACTACGCGCGTGTACGCTAGTGCGAACTCCATACCTGCAGCAGGTGTGGCGAGTGCACCGCTCCTGATGTGAGCAGCACCTCGCCGCCGGGGGCAAGCTGCGCCGCGGTGCGGGGCCCGATCTGCGCACATAAAAAAGACCGAGGGAGGGAGGGAGGGTGAGGCAGGGCAGGACAGAGCAGAGCAGCACCTCGCCGCCAGGGGCAAGCTGCGCCGCGGTGCGGGGCTTGATCTGCGCACCAAAAAAAAGACCGAGGGAGGGAGGGAGGGTGAGGCAGGGCAGGACAGGACAGAGCAGAGCAGCACCTCGCCGCCGGGGGCAAGCTGCACCGCGGTGCAGGGCCCGATCTGCGCACATAAAAAAGACCGAGGGAGGGAGGGAGGGTGAGGCAGGGCAGGGCAGGACAGAGCAGAGCAGCACCTCGCCGCCGGGGGCAAGCTGCGCCGCGGTGCGGAGCCCGATCTGCGCACCGAAAAAAAGACCGAGGGAGGGAGGGAGGGTGAGGCAGGGCAGGACAGAGCAGAGCAGCACCTCGCCGCCGGGGGCAAGCTGCGCCGCGGTGCGTGGCCCGATCTGCGCACAGAACGTGACACCAGGGGGGGGGGGGTGAGGCAGGGCGGGGCACGCAAGGGGGGGCTCTCGGAACTCGCTGCCGGGGGCAAGCTGCGTCGCGCTGCGGGCCTCGATCTGCACACAGAAAATGGAAGCGAGGGAGGGTGAGGTAAGGCAGGACAGGGCAGTGCAGTGCCGTGCAGTGCCGTGGGAAGCTGCGCCGCGCTGCGGGGCCCGATCTGCGCACAGAACTTGGCACGGAGCGAGGGTGGGGCTAGGGCAGGGCGCGCAAGGGTGGGGTAGGACAGGGCAGAGCAGCAGCTGGCTGCCGTGGGAAGCTGCGCCGTGCTGCGGGGCCCAATCTGCGCACAGAACATGACACGGAGGGCGGGTGAAGCAGGACAGGGCAGGGCAGCACCTCGCCGCCTTGGGCGAGCTGCGCTGCGCTGCGGGGCCCGATCTGCACAGGCAGTTGGTGGAGTCGGTGCGCCCGGCGCAAGAGTGTGTGAGGATACGAGCAAGGCAGAGGTTTGGAAGGATATTTTGGGGTGTCGGTGTGCATGCGTGCATGTGTGTATGTGGGTGGGTGGGGGTGGGTGGGGGGCGGTAACGGTGTGGTAACCATGTAGACAAAAACAAAATGCCCAAAACCCACCGTTCCCGTGACGTGCGTGTCGGGCGCGAACTCCACGCCCACCGCGCGCTGCTCGCCGGAGCTGGACTTCTCAAACGCGATCGACGTCGTGCGTGCATTCGTGAGCACCTGCAGAACAGAGAGAGGCGGGCGCAACACAGAGAAGAATGAGATGGGGTGAAATGAGAGCGAGCAGAGAGAAACGTGGCTGGACTGATCAAACGCGACTGACGTCGTGCGCGCGTTCGTGAGCACATATAACACCAACACGCGTAGTGATGGGGAGGAAGGGGGGATGAGAGAGATGTGCGAGAGCTCCATGCCCACCGTAAGCTGAGAAAAAATACGCTGGACTTCTCAAATGCGATCGACGCCGTGCGTGCGTTTTGTGAGCACATACAACATCAACACGGGCAGTCGGGGGGGGGGGGGGGGGGGTGAGAGAGATGTGCGAGAACTCCACGCCCACCGCAAGCTGAGAAAAAAATACGCTGGACTTCTCAAATGCGATCGACGCCGTGCGTGCGTTTGTGAGCACATATAACATCAACACGCGCGGTCGGGGGGGGGGGGGGATGAGAGAGATGTGCGAGAACTACACGCCCACCGCAAGCTGAGAAAAAAATACGCTGGACTTCTCAAATGCTATCGACGCCGTGCGTGCGTTTGTGAGCACCTCCAACAGACACGCGAAATGAGGGGGGAGGGGGGATGAGAGAGATGTGCTAGAGAGGGCAAGCAGAGCGGAAGGAGGCGAGAAAGGAGGCTGGGCTTCTCGAACGCGATTGGCGTCGTGCGTGCGTGCGTTCGCGCCTGCGACACAAACACGCGCAGTGAGGGTGGGTGGGTGGGGGGTGAGAGCAATGCAAGAGGGCAAGCAGAGAGGCAGGAGGCGAGAAAGGAGGCTGGGCTTCTCAAACGCGATTGGCGTCGTGCGTGCGTGCGGTCGCGCCTGCGACACAAACACGCGCAGTGAGGGGGTGGGGGGGAGAGAGCAATGCGAGAGAGGGCAAGCAGAGAGACAGGAGGCGAGAAAAGAGGCTGGGCAAACACGATCGACGTTGTGCGTGCGTTTGTGAGCACCTGCAGAACAGAGAGAGGCCGGCGCAGCACAGGGAAGAATGAGATGGGGTGAAATGAGAGCAAGCAGAGAGGAAAGTGGCTGGACTGATCAAACGCGAGTGGCGGCGTGCGCGCGTTTGTTCGTGAGCACCTGCGGGGAGCACAGAAACAACGAGAACGCAGGCAGCAGTAAAGTGATGCAGTCTGTGCGTCATCTACGCCCTTGCCGCATCACCTGCTTTGCCTTGCAACAGCGCCGGCTTCGGGTACACACTGCGCACGTGCATGCTACATGGCCCATGCATGACACACGAACCCTGTGGGTCATCATCTATTAGTTTCTCTGCAATGAGTGGGAGAGGGAGAGGGAGAGAGAGAGAGAGAGAGAGAAAGAGCGGCCTTGAGGTTGCTGCGCGACATCACCGGCTCCAGGTGCATGCGGTACATGCACACACACTGCAGACGTACATGCATCGTACTTATTACAATGGTGACGTTCATTACTCTTTACACAAGAGTTTACACCTGCCTTGAGGTTGCCTCACGACATCGCCGGCTTCAGGCAGTGCACACTGCACACGTGCATGCTGCGTGGCTCATACATGCACCACGGCCCCACAGGCATCATGTATTACTCTCTCCGCAAAAAGAGAGAGAGAGAGACCTGCCTTGAGGTTGCCACGCGACATCGCCGGCTTCAGGTGCATGCGGTACATGTCGGCGCGCTCGCCGTGCTTCTGCGTGACCTGGAACTCTCCGTAGCCAGCCTACAAAATCAAGGGTGGGATTGCGTGTGCGAGGAGAGTGAGAGATGGGTATGTGTATGTGGAAGAGTAAGAGAGAGTGAGAGGATGGCTGAGCGTGTGTGCCCTGCTCCTGAGTGACCTCTCCATACAGCCCGCATGCCTGGAGCAACATGGACCATCATCGACAGGAGCAGCAGTCGCGTCGACTACAGCAACAGCACCAGAAGCAAGAGACGCAGCAACCACCACAGCATCACACCATCGACAAGCAGCAGCAGCAGCAGCAGCAGCAGCAGCAACAACAACCAACCAGCAACTACAGCAGCAGCGGCAGCAGCAGCAGCAACAACCAGCAACCAACAGCTACAGCAGCAGCTACAGCAGCAGCAACAACCAGCAACCGACAACTACAACAGCAGCAGCTACAGCAGCAGCAACAACCAGCAACCGACAACTACAGCAGCAGCAGCAGCAGCAGCAGCAGCAGCAGCAACACACCACCAGCAGAAACAACAGCGACCGCCACCACAACAGCAACAACACACCGACAAGCAGAAGCAGACACAAACAACAGCAGCGCACCTGTAGGCGACAACAAAAACAAAAACAGCGACCGCCACCACAGCAGCAGCAGCAACCGCCATCACAACAGTAGCAACACACCGACCGGCAGAAGCAAACAACAGCAGCGCACCTGTGGGCGGTCCCACGCGTTGAAATCGTCATTGTGTGGGATGCCGATAGCCTGCGAGGGCGGGGGCGGCGGTTGCGTGGGTTGGTAAGTCTCAGTCTACACTTTCTGCCGGTCTCCCTCTCTCACCCTCACGCACTCTGTGTCAAACGCAGCTTTCTGGCATGCACACTGCTGCTGAGGCACGACTGAGGTGCCCCCTTTCCCACACCCTCCCCTCCCCGTGTGCTCGCCATGTCTCCATGCGCTAGCCAAGAGCGTTCTGGAGGACCCACCCGGCGAAAGCGCCATCCGCGGGAGGAGGCTGCCCACAGCCTCCACACCTCTCCGCACCACACCACAACCTCCCACACCTCCCACACCTCCCACACCCCAGGACCACCCCCGAGTCTCAAGCGCCTGCCGCCAGTCGTCGAACGGTGCGCGTCCTCCCACACAAACCACACACACCTTTGCGGCCTCGAAGAACACCGAGTGCAGGATGTTGTCATAGCGGGGGTTCTCGACCGACATCGAGCCACCCTTTCCATGGTACTTGTTGTGTCCCTGTGCGAGAGATTGGGGTTCGGGGTGGAGGTTTGGGGTGTAGGGTGAGGGCTTTGGGGGGCCAGGGTGATGGGTTGGGGTGATCGAAAGACATCGAGCCACCCTTGCCGTGGTATGTTGTGTCCCTGTGCGAGGGATTGGGGTTCGGGTGGGGGTTTGGGGTTTGGGGTTTGGGGTTTAGGGTGAGGGCTTTGGGGGGTCAGGGTGATGGGTTGGGGTGATCGAAAGACATCGAGCCACCCTTGCCGTGGTATATTGTGTCCCTGTGCGAGGGATTGGGGTTCGGGGTGGGGGTTTGGAGTTTGGGGTTTAGGGTGAGGGCTTTGGGGGGTCAGGGGATGGGTTGGGGTGATCGAAAGACATCGAGCCACCCTTGCCGTGGTATGTTGTGTCCCTGTGCGAGGGATTGGGGTTCGGGGTGGGGGGGTGGGGTTTGGGGTTCGGGGTTTAGGGTGAGGGCTTTGGGGGGTCAGGGTGATGGGTTGGGGTGATCGAAAGACACCGAGCCACCCTTGCCGTGGTACTTGTTGTGTCCCTGTGCGAAGGATTTGGGGTCGCGGGTGAGGGGTTGAGGCAGTGCTTTTGTTTTCAGTTGTTTTAGTTATTTTCTGGGAGCCGGCGCGCGGACTAACGTCCTGTTGACAGCCTGGACTGCTGCGTCAGCGTTGACCATTGACCGTCAAATGTGGGTCATTTTCAAGCTCGTGACGAGCTCTATCTGATGGTATCGTCAGACCATCAAGCTACTTGTTTGGTTGAGCTCTATCTGATGGGATCGTTAGAAGCCAAATGGCTCCCAATGTGGCTCCCAGGAGCCCAAAACAAAAATCACTGGGTTGAGATCAGTGCTTCCTGGATGGATTCTGATGGAGATATTTTAAACCGGAGGACGGACCGGTTCAAAAAAACTAAATATAAAATCTTCGATGTCGCACTGCTTGGGGCAAACAACGCCCTTTTCGTGCGATTTCCGGCGGGATGCTGGCCTTCGGCAATTCTTTCTGGACCGCTTTGATGCCGTCAAGGGCAGCATATCGCCTCTTTGAGGAAGCACTGGCACTTGGGGTTCAGGGTGAGGGATTGGGGTTGATTGGGGTCGCGGGCAGTGATTCCCCTGCGAACCGTATACCGCTCCGAGCCGGATTTCCCAATTCCCAGAAAACCACCCCACACTTAGTGGGAGAGGGCGTAGAGCAGTGCGTTGGAAAGCTCGTACCGAGAACAGCACAACGGCATGCGTTGCATGAATACCCGCTGTGTATTGTGCCTGATATGAGCGGTCAAAGTTGCTGGAGCCGGCAAAAAACTAATTACTAAAATCCGCCCCAGGGACCACTGGTCGCGGGTGAGGGGCCGTGGAATGAATAATTGAAAATCTTGTAAATGAAACCACTGCGTCAATGTCGCACCGTTCGGAGCACACAAACGCCTTTTTCTCGCGATTCCCGGCGGTATGAGCTGGCCTATGCAAAAACAATATACACCGCCTCCATCAGTGATTTTTTCCCAGCTTTTTAGTTTTTGTTCTGGGGCCAGCCGGCGCGCGGACCAACGTACTGTTGACCGCCGTGTCTGCTGACTTAGCGTTGACCAGTGCGGAGGTGACTCCAAAGCCCCACACTGCCCCACACTGCGCCACACACTTACTCAATGGCCCCCCAAAATGGACCCTCAACTTGATGATGGTTTTTACAGTCGTGGGTGACGCACCTACCAGCAGCGTGTTCGACTACAGACGGGTGCCTGGCTACTAGTGGTGGGGGGCTAGTGGGTCGGGGCTGGACCTGGACAGGGCACTGGCCCCCAGATCTGACTCCTCCCCATGGGGGCACGGCCGTGGGGTTCACAGGCCCGCGGAATCGCGCCCCCTATACCTCCACGGCAGCGCATCAAACGTCAATCTTCTCCTCCATGCCCGCCAGCAATCTCCTCCATGCCGCCCGCAATCTCCTCCATGCCCGCCAGCAATCTCCTCCATACCCGCCCGCAATCTCCTCCATGCATGCGCGTGCAGAGCGCCGCCATGCAACCTGCCTCTGTGGTCACCACCGCTGAGGCCGTGATGGTAGCCCGCCTCCACACTTCATTGTTTTGGGGCCAAATGGCCCCAAACGGCCCCAAAACGCGGAAAAAAATCACTGGCCCCCATGTCGCCGATGGCGGTATACCGCCTTCTCCAAGGAAGCACTGCACTGATTTCATTTTCAGGATTTTTAATTAATTATTCCACAGCCAGATTTTGCTTTGACCGCGTTGACCGTTGACCTCTTGTTGACCGTTTGTCCTTATACACAGGTAATTTAATAGCTGTTGGCGTGCTCTGTCTGGCGGGCTTACCAGACTAGCAATCCACAGGATGGGTTGAGCTGTGTGCAAGGTCAAAGTACAGCCGGGATACAGCCAAATGGCTGTGAAAAGCCGATAAGCAAATCACTGCAGCGCGGTGGTTTGGGTAGCGACACACACCTCGGGGCAGTGCTCCGCCAAGATGAATGCAGAGCAATGTATGCGGTAGCCACCCCGCACCCCGCAAAGGAGCAATCGCGGGGTGACATTGTCCCCGTGGGGCAGGCGCTGCGGGTGAGATTGCACAAATTCTGACCCCAATCCGCATTTCCGCACTTTCTCGCCAAGAAATCGCCTCCAGCGGGGTGAGATTGGGGAAGCGGGCGTGAGGCCCGGGGTCGAGCCGTCATTTTCCCAACATCCTTAGCGGAACAACTGCCCCGTACCTCAAGGGGAGCCCCCCGCCGATATGAACGTCCGCCGCGCCCCAGCCCTCCTTCGCAGGGCGCAATGCCCGACGCAATACCCAAACATGCCTCGGGGTAGTCCTCCGCCCAGATGAATGCGGGGGGCACGTCCGCCGCGCCCCAGCCGTCCTTCTCGGGGCGCAATGCCCGACGCAATACCCAAACATGGATGCTAAGAGTAACGTGCTCACAGACACACACCTCGGGGTAGTCCTCCGCCGAGATGAATGCGGGGAGCACGTCCGACGCGCCCCAGCCCTCCAGACCCCATCCGTCGTAGTCGGCTGCGGAGCCGCGGAAGTAGAGCGTGGCGTTGGTGCACGAGGAGCCTCCGAGCGCCTTGCCGCGTGCGAGGTAGATCTGTGGGTGGGTGTTTGCGCGTGAGTGCTGTGCGCGCTGCGCGCGTGTGCATGTGTGCTGTGCGTGTGTGCTGTGTGTGTGCTGTGCGTATGCTGTGCACGTGTGCTGTGCGTGTGCGCTGTGCGTGTGCTGTGCGTGTGCTGTGCGTGTGTGCTGTGCGTCTGTGTGCGTGTGTGCATCTGTGTGAGTGCGCGTTTGCATGTGTGTGCGCTGAGTCGAGGCACAGTTGAGGAACGGGGTGTTTGCACGGGCAGACGGGCAGACGGGCAGACGGACAGACGGGCGCGCGAGACCCAAACCACGACAACCGACGAGCACTACAACCGACAACACACACGCACCTCACGCCCCAGCTTGGCCTGGGTGCGCGTGTTGAGGCCCCAGTCGAGCACGGGGTGCTTGAAGAGGCGGGTGAGCCCAGCAGGCACAGAGATCTCGAGGGAGTCGCCGGAGGGGCCGGCCTGAGCGAAGAGGCAGGCACGCGCGGGCAGAGCGGGGGTGGTGGGCGTTGGCATCAGTGAGCTCGGCGCGGCACGCATGGTGGTTGCATTGTGGGCAGTGTGCGCACACTGCGCCAATCCTGGTGCGGCCAATGCTGGCGGTGTCGGTTGGTCTTGCATGGCGCAGGTCAGTTGGCCCTGCATGGCGTGCATGACACACACGCACACACACACACACACACGCACGCAGCTTGCTCACCTCCAGGAGCAACACCTTCTTGGATCCGTCAGAGGACAGCCTGTTGGCGAGCACGCAGCCAGCAGCGCCGCCGCCCACGATGATATAGTCGAACGTCTCCCCAGACACAGGCGATGCGGCCGCGCGCACGCGCACGGTGTTGCAGCGCGACGTCGTCCGGCCTGCGTGGTTTGCATGGTGTGCATTGAGTGGGTGCACAGGGAGTGGCATGGCTCGGCTGTGGGGGGATCGCTGGGGGAGCGTTCCGAGTCCTCACAGAGATGAGCTGTTAGCATCTCTGTGAGGGGCGGTTTCCTCGCTCCGTCTGCGCCATCGCACGCCCGGCCGCCCGATTGTGTACACACGGTACCGATGCCTGGCTGCCAACGGCCTCTGCCCAAGCATCGGCTCCCCAGTGTTGCAGCCGCGGCGATACGAGTGCCATGATGCATCAGCACCGCGTGCATGCGTCCTCCACGCCCCCCATCCCTCCAGGGGCCGCGGGGCAGATGAATTTTCCAGCCTTGTGGGAGGGGGGAGAAGGCGTGACACGTTGAGGCGCATGGTCGTCTTCGACCCAGATGCACCACGGCCTATCGATGCTCGATTGAGCCAGTGCGAGGCTCCATCGCCCGCATACGCGGTCATTGGCGACATGTGGTCACATCCATGCATGCATGTGTGCATGCAAGGGGGGCGCTGGTTGTGGAGCTCGGAGAGGTGCAGTTTGAGGACTCAACACGCACCCAGCAGGACACGCGCCGCTCCGCCGCTCCTGACGCCCGCCTTGGCGGACATGGTGTGCTGTCCCTGCATCATCATGGCGGTGGAGCCTGGAAATAACAGAAACTGGAATTAAAAATGCGATTGCCAGTCCACACCAAACCCAAACCCCCACAAACGCCCCCCAGTCTATCTGTTACCCAATGGGTATACTTACCTTGAGGGCTTCATGTCTGTCCTCTTTAATCAGGCATAGATCCTTGTTGTCGGACCTGGGCGATATAGATGGCCCCTCAGTACGCGACATCGTCGCCCACTGCTCGGCAGCAGAGCTGCGGGTAGTTGAGGATGGCACGCGGTGAGCACGCATGCACGCAGTGAAGCACGCGAGAGTCCATGAGCCAGTCCCATGCGCGCCATGCATTCGTCATGCAGGCGTTTGCCGTTGGCAAGTGCAATTTTGGTGCCTCCCCTCCCCCATGCGGAGGCGGGACTCAACATTTAACTTTATGTTCCGATTACGATAGCACGCCGCCCCATGAGCATGCCGCACCATAATGGCATGCATACGTATCACACACGCACACACGAGCAGGGTGCGACACACACACACACACACACACACACACCACACGCACACGTCCCCATGCACACGCACGCAGCGAGGGCGTCAGCCAGCGCGACCTTTCCTGGTACACGTGGCACCTGTGGCACAACCACTATCTGGAGCGGCTCGGACGCCCGCCAGAGGGTGGGGAGCTGCTGCCTCTCAGTGTGAGTGTGTGTGTCAATGTGTCGGACGTCCTTGCCCACACGGACGTCCTCGCCCACTCACAAGCCCCAGCCCACTGAAACGGTGACCGGGTCACGACACACACACACGCATAGCCGGGGTTCACACGCGCACCGTGTGGGACAAGGGGGGGTGCGGTGTGGGTGGGTCACCACACGCGCACACACGCACATACGCACACACGCACACACACACACACACACGCACACACAGGATCGTCCCCCGTGTGACTCAACACACACACACAGCCCCCCCGCGTGACTTAGCACAAACACACACACACACACACACACACACACACACGCGCGCGCGCACACACACTCACACACACACACACGCAGGGTCTCCCCCCGGGTGACTACACGCCGCCTGTGACATCGGCACCAGAGGCGGACTGGAGGACCATGATGGAGGTGCGCTGAGGGGCGCGTGCGCCACCCCTCTACACACGCACACACACACACACACAGAGAGAGAGATGTCGTTACAGAGATCTCTGTACGGCAGACCTAGATAGACTGTTTCTTGCATCAATTGAGGAGATTCTGTTTGAAGGCGGGAGACCAACCTTGCGCCAGAATGAGGTTGAACAGCCTCATTCGTAAAGCAGTGGGGGCAAGGGGCAGTGGCGTGTCATTGACGGCTGTGTTCGTCAATCCGCCTCGACTGAGTTTAAACTAGGTGTCGGCAGAAGGACTTTTACAGTTGTGGAAATCATGCTAAGATGATCCACTCGGTGGTGACTCGCTCGGCGAACTCGGAGCGCACGGGTATGTCGCGTGTGAAGTTGAAGAGGTGGGTGTTTGCGGAGGGCGTAGAACGTGACGGAGTGGGCGCAAAAGTCACCGACGTGAGCTGGAAGAAGGTGATGGCGCCGCCGGCATAGAGCTAAGTCGTGTCCGAACAGCGGTTGTCGTGCAAGTGGGAGGCAGTGGGAGGGAGGCAGCGGCAGGGTAGTGGAGGGAGAGGGGGAAAGGCGGGTGAGGTTAGGGAGGGGCGGGGGGCACAGGATGGGGTGGGGTGTAGCGGACACACACACACACAAACACACACACACATACACACACACACACCATCACGGCAGGAGCGTCAGCGCGCTGTCGCCGAGAAGTCTGCTGCTCTTTCCGGCCGGCTGAGGGGGCTGTACAAACAGGAGGAGGCGGCGCGTGCGGCACGAAAAGTCGAGGTGTGTGGGGGTTGCGGATTGCGCTGAGGAACACCGTAGTACCGCTGTGCGTTGCCGCCACTTTTATAAAGAGGGAAATTGTTTAGAATTTAGGTGCCCTGCTGCGGGAATTCCCCCCCCCCCCCCCTTTTGACGTCACTTTTGGCGTTTTGTTACTGTGGGGCAATACTTTTTAGACATCGACCTTGCCGCGACGTTTTCTGAATTATGTAATTGCAAGGCAAAGCGGTGCTACGGTTGTGACTGACCAGACAGACAATCAGAGCAGCGGTCTGGAGTCAGGACGCAGCGTCTGAGAGTGGCTGTGGTCAGGAGTTCCGGCTTATAAGGGCAAACAAAAGGAATTATGCGAGAACCTGCGTAGTAATAGTCATACTCGCACACATGCAGGTCGTCGCAATCAGGCCCCCGCTCAAGCGGCGGCGGACCGACGGAGCCGCGCACCCCGTGGCAGCTGCGCCGACCGGCCCCCATGCAAAGATGATGCGCACGATCGGGCTGCCTGGTCGGTCGGCCGCGCCGCCACCGGGGGGCGCGCGCGTAGGCGTCGTCGGTGGTGGCGGCGCGTTCGCCGCGCAGCACAGCGGCAGCAGCGGCGGCGCGCGCCCCGCCGCGCCGCGGCCGCTCAGCTTGCGGGAGCGGCAGGGCGGGGCTGCGCCCGCCAGCGTTGCCGCCGCTGCCGCCGCCGCCAGTGCGGCCGCTGCGCGCGCGGCGCTGCAGGGTGGTTCCCCAGGCACTTCGCAGCAGCAGCAGCAGCGCGTGACGGCGGTGGCGGGCGGCGCAACCGCGCGCGTCCACGACGCGCGCACTGCCTTTGGCGCCGCCACGCCGCAGCTCGCGCGCGTTGAGGGCCAGGGCCCGGGGCCGGCGTCGACCTCGGCCCGCGTAGGCAGTGTCGGTGGCGGCGCGCGCGCAGTGGGGCGCGCGCCCGCGCCTTCACCGCCGCTGCCCGCCAAGGCACCAGACGGCGTCGGCTCTCGCGCGGTGTCCGGCGCTACAGGGTTCTTCAAGTCGCCGACTGCTGGACGGGACGGCGGAGGTGGCGGAGGAGGAGGAGGCGGAAAAGGCGGAGGGGGAGGAAGAGGAGGCGGGCGAGGGGGGGGCGCGTCGCGCCCCGCGCCCGCACCCGCCGGCCCCTCCCCTCTCCGCACAGCTGCTGTTGCAGCTGCTGCTGCTGCTGCGGCGGCAGCGGCAGCGGCTGCAGCGGCGCGCGGCACCAGTAGCAGTCGTGCCGGCGGCAACCGCGGTACCGCTGCTGATCCGGTGCCGATACGCGGCAGCTCAGCCAGCCCCGCGCCCGGTGCTGCGGCATCAACCGGAAGCCTGGGGAGGCCTGGCGCTGCTTCGGCTGCTCTGCCGGGCGCGGCTTCGAGTCGTGCGACGGGGGCAGGGACGGCGGGTGCTGCGCCGAGCGCCGCCGCGGCCAACAGCCGCAGCGGAAGCCTGGGGAAGCCGGGCTCCGCTGCAAAACGCCCTGCCGAGGCGGGGAAGGCCGCGAGCGCCGTGGTGCTAGAAGACGACGACGCGTGGGACCGGCTGTAGAGCTTCCGATACTAGGAGGGAGCCGATAATAACTAGGGGATGCCGCCGGCCGCCTGGCCGCACGCGTCGCAGGAGCCAGGCATGTTGTTGTAGAGGGGCGCCGCCGCCAGCCGCGGCGGAAGCAGCGGCGGGAGCAGCGGCGGAAGCAGCGGTGGAAGCAGCGGCAGAAGCCTGGCGCAGCGCAGGGGGCGCCGCCGCCAGCAGCGGCAGAAGCAGCGGCGGAAGCAGCGGCGGACGCCTGGCGCAGCGCAGGGGGGCTCTAGCCGCCAGCTGTGGCGGCAGCAGCGGCGGAAGCAGCAGCGAAAGCAGTGGCGGAAGCAGTGGCGGTAGCAGCGGCGGAAGCAGCGGCAGAAGTCTGGCGCAGCGCAGGGGGCACCGCCGCCAGCAGCGGCGGCAGCAGCGGCGGAAGCAGCGGCGGAAGCCTGGCGCAGCGCAGGGGGGCTCTAGCCGCCAGCAGCGGCGGAGGCAGCGGAAGAATCAGCGGCGGAAGCCTGCCGCAGCGCGGGGGGCCTGGCGCAGCATCGGCTGCTGCGCCGAACGTTACTGCATGTCATGTGACAGGGGGTAGGGACGGCATTGCGCGCCGTGGTGCTCGAGGACGACAGCGCGTGGGACCGGCTGTAGAGCTTCCGATAATAGGGAGCCAATAGGTAGTATACTCAAGGCCGCGTCACGCGGTGCCCGAGTAACTCAGTTTTTTTGCTCATGGAAGTATGCACGTGGTGGCATATGCATCTCATGGCCCATGCTGTAGCTGATGTGCTGCTTGCGTGGTGTGCGCACTTCATGCATGCAGCGCAACAGCGAGACGTATGGCGTGTTGTAAATGCATCACATGCCGCTGCGGCTCATGCTGTAGCTGATGTGCTGCTTGTGAGGGGGTAGACTTGCGTGGTGTGTGACCTGCATGCATGCAGCCCACCCGCGCACACACATGGCATGCATGGTGTGTTGATCCCATGCATCCCATGCATGCATCTTCCAGCTCCTTTGTACCGGGTTGACATGGCATCATCAACCCGCACACCATCGCCACCCATGCAGCTAGCATGGAGGGGGCCGAACCGTCCAAACCTCTTGTTCAAACAAAAAAACGGCCACATCCACCAGCGACATGAGCATCCCCCAGCGACGCGCGCATTCCCCTATTTACGTGCAGGCTGACCTCAACGCGGAGGAGAGAAATGAAGGAAAGCACGGCATGGCTAGCTGACGCATCCTTGTTGCGTTCCGAGACTGTTGCGTTTGCGCCCTGCAGACTCACGCCCCGCTTCCGGCGTCACGCGCATCGCACTAGTGACGTGAAGGCTAGCCTCATAGCAGCGGAGAGAGGCGAAGAGTCAGGACGGCATGCTGCTGACGTGGCTGACGTGACGCGTCCATACCGGAGAAAAGCCCCCCCCCCCTTGAAGTCCCACACCGTAGGCCAAGCAACCTCCAGTGAAAAGTGAGTAACTCGGCCGCGTCCCGGCCACATGGGGGGTGCTCCCGGGCAACCACCCCTTTTCGGCTGCCTGCACGAGGGAGAGGGGCAGCGCACGGTCATGGACCAGCCACCCATGCCTGCTACTCTGTAGGTGTGGGGCGCGGCCACCTGCCCTGACCCGTGCTCTGGGTCAGGGCAGGGGAGAGGTGGGAGTTTTTGTCATTGCTTGGGGTGGCGGCCGTTGCCGCCCCGTATCTGGCCGAAACGACGTGACGTGTGGTGATTTGGTCAGGGGGGCAAGCATGACCCCTGGGGTGTCGCCGACCACGAGAAAACTCACGCATGGGCTCACGAGAGAGTCACGCGTCACGTCGTCTAGGCTAGGTGCGGCCCCTGTAGCATGGTGGGCCTTGAGCCTTATTTCTCTAAGTCCCACTGGAGCTTTGGAACCGTACGTGTGACCGCCAGAAGTGGATTGTAAAACTCTCATCATCATCATGGTGAGCCTCCGAACTCTCCCCCCCCCCTCCCCCCCACCCCTGCCCTCCCGCGGGTGGGCCGGATACCCGACCCAGTTATCGCCCGTCCCATACTTTTATGCTTTTGCTGGTGCAGGCCTGGCCTGTTCAGAGGGGGGTGGGCACATGCCCCCCCTGTCCTGCTCCTCCTGTCTTTCCGTTTTCCCCTAACATTTTAGTTATGATGAGAGTTTTACAATCCACTGCCGGCGTTCACACGTTCGGTTCCAAAGCTCCAGCGGGACTTAAGAGAGCAGGCACAAAGCCCACCAAAGAAAGGTAAAGCTAAAAAGGTAGCCCACGGTAGCGCCAAACCACGGCACCGCGGGCACCAAGCAAGCAGCATCACAGTGCAGGCTCCACACCCAACCCCTCCAGTGGCCGGAGGACAGGCCCAAGGTATAAAACCATTAAGGGACCAGAAAGCCCTCCCCCAAACCAGTGGAAGCGGGGCTGGTAGCACACCCGCCGCAACACTCAACTCATCGACCACAGCACACCCGCCAGCGCACGCGTATGACGTCACCTCCCCTCACAGACCCCCTCAGGGGCCTAGGATGTCTTGTTCAGAGTGAGCCCGCCGTCCACCACGGCAACGAAGGGGTGGGTCGGTTAGTTAGGATGTCCCCCTCACCGAGTCCTTCCGTGCCTTCCCCCAAGAGGGGGGGCCTGCGACAAGCTCAAAGTCGTGCTCGGTGCAACTCAAAGGGGTGGGCATGTGCCCAGAGCCAGGTTAAGGGTGGCAGGTTTCAAGTCCTGTGTGCTGGTTGAAATCCCAGTTAGAAATCCCCTTGAACGTTAGAGGTTGCGGCCCGGCTTTTCATCCTTTTTGGGGCCACGTCTTGGCCACGCCCCCTCCTGCGAGAGGGGGGTCAGTCTTTAACTGCCCACACCCTCCGGGGTGTGCGGCGGTGCTTCCTGCCAAATCGGCGGGATATGCGAGTATCCAACCATGTCCAGTGCTTTTGTGTGGGGAGGAGCCTAACTATATGTGTGTACTCCCCGGGGTTTTCAGGCAGACCGGGTGTTTTTTGGCTTGAGGGTCCCTGACTTTTTCTGGCACGGGTTTTGCCCCTTTGCAGGACCCGCTTACGCGACGCAACCCTCCAGCGGGGGGCAATGCTACTTTTGTCAGGGGGAGGGAGAGGGATGGTGCTGAGGCACCCCGGGCCGTGTGGGGCCCCGGGGGTGGCGGAGGAGGTGGGAACGAGTTAGGGGCCGCCTCAGTGATTGTGGAGTGTGGACATGGGCTCGCATTCCCGCACCTGGCTCTCAGAACCGTGTGGGTAGTATTTCTTTGCGGTTCGTCACGACGGGGGACTGTGCTGGGGGGGTTGGTGTGTGCCTCGCTGGCTGTAGAAGTAGCTTTGGGTCTGTGTTTTTACTCAGGGTCTCGGCGCTCCCGTTGTGTTATGCAAACGACGACGACGAAGTAACTTCTAGAGGTTGCTTCTCTAGCAACCTTCAAATCTTCAAGCTCTTTCGCGATGGCCGCAGCGCCGCCGCGGACGGGCCACCTCCCCGCTCGGCAAGGCCCACTCGGCGGCACCTCGCATTCTACCGTCCTGGCGACTGCTCTCCAGCGGGCAAGATGACGCCCGCGCGGCACCTCACCTTTAGGCTGCTTGGAACACCATCCCCTTTGGCTATACGACGGCGGGCAAGGAGTGTCCCAGCTCATGCTCGACGCCATCATGGAGCCAGAAGCTGCTCGTGCAGGCCAACGGAGCTATGGATGCCTGCAGGCCCCCACAGTGCATGCCTGCTCTGGGCACGGTGTTCTCTAGCTGCTTTGTGTTCGCCTCCGGCTGTGCATTCGCGAGGAACAAGCTGAGACCCTCGCGACGCGCGCTCGTCATCTGGGAACCTCACTTGTTCTACGGACACACACTCCAGCCTACAGGCGCTGGGAGTGCAACAGCAGCCAGCACAAGCAAGCGTGATGCTTGTGCTTGTGCTGGGAAGAGGCACGCGCCATGCACATGCTCATGCGCCATGCGCCTCTGCGCCCCTGCTCCAGCCTGCCCTTGCGGTATACCAGCCTGCCCTTGCGGTATCCTTACTCCCCTGCCCTGCCACACACTCTCAAAGGTGCCTGTGCAATCCAAGGGCAGGGGGAGGCTGTTTGGAGTGGGGAACAGCCCCCCTTCCCTCACTCAACACCCACCCAGACCCACAAAGTGTGAAGGTAGAGTCTGGCACACAGGTAGGCTGTTTTGGCACTGGATTAGCCCCCAGCAGGCACTAATACACACTCACAAAGGTGCATGTGCAATGCAAGGGCAGGGGGAGGCTGTTTGGAGCGAGGGATAGCCTCTGAAAGCTGCTGACAGCTGCTCGAAGGTGTTGATTTGGGGCTTTGGCTAAGATATGACACGCAGGATCGCCATGGCGGTACTCAGTTGTGTTCCACGCTGTTGGGTGACATCTGATAAGTAGCTCCAGCGAAGGGGAACGCGCTAGCAACCTCCACATTTCTTGACCTATGAAGTTACCATTTTCCCCCGCCCCGGGCTGCACGCTTTGTCGAAAACGCCGACGCTATTTCCTACGCTAGGCCTCGCTGGTGCTGTCATTGCATGTCTCCGACCCGGGTGCGGCGTGGCGACGCGGGTTTCGATATTTCGGACGCCTTTCCGAATTCCGCTGCAGACAGTCCCAAGTCACTTCGTTCCTCGAGAACTTAGGGGAAGCCGCCGGCCGCACGCGCCGCAGGAGCTAGGGATGCAGTTGTCCAGGGATGTTGTACCCCCCTCCCATGGGCACGTAGGTGGCGAGAGTGACCGTGCTCAGGCAGTGTTCCAGGCCGCATTGCTGCATGTACCGCAGACTGGAGTGCAGTGCCACTCTTGGCACAGCTGCCCTCGTGCGGCGGGGGGCATGCACATGCACACGCTCATGCCCTGTGCCTGCCGGTCCTGTCCGCAATGGAACCACAGAGACTGCGGCAACGTGACCGTGTGCTTGCTGCTACCTGCAAACTAGTATGAGGAACGCTGTGACCGTGCACCGCCGGCTGAGTGGCCTTGCACCGCCATCATGAATACCAAAGTCTACGTGACACGGGACGGGTTGTGGCCTGGGTCGTGGAGTCGCGTTGACTCTGCGCCCTAGCACGACCTCTTGTCTAGTGTTCTCTAGTGAGCTCGTAGGACCCCACTGTGTCACAACGCACACGTGAGCCACACTCCCCAAACTCAGCACCAGACCCTGACCACTGCAGTGACGCGCGTTGCCGTGACTGCTAAGAGTGTCACACGTCTCAGCGCGCACTGTCCTTGTGACACGGGCGCATACGAAAACACACACACGCCGCCTTGCTGCAGCAAGCTGCCTGCTAGCTGTCTACCGCATGCACACGCTTCCTAGTTGCAGCACACCGCCTAGCTGCCTAGCTGCACCACTGCCTGCCAGCTGTTAGCCGCACGCACGCTGTCTAGCTGCTTAGCTCACGCTGTCTAGCTGCTTAGCTCACGCTGTCTAGCTGCAGCGCTTTGCCTGCTAGCTGCTAGCCGCACGCAGCTATGCCTACCTAGCGGCAGCATGCTGCCAGCTGTCTGTTGCCTGCTAGCTGCCGAGCCACAACCATCCAGCCGCACTTGGCAGAGTCAACGCAACAAATGAGCAAGCGGAAATCGAGCTCGCAACTCGGTCTATACCCAATCTAGACCACTGGTGAAGAGGGCCGACAACAGCGAGAGCGCCTGTGGTTTTACAGGTTTTACACGTGCGCTCCGGGGCGTGAGTTAAGGCCTAGATTACACGTCTAGGGGAGCTCTACTACGAGAGCCCGCAAGGCCAAGCAGTGCACCAGCCTACCAGGGGAAAGCGCCTGTGAATAACCCGTTCGTTTAGGCTGACAAAGCAAGCGTGCCACCACACGCAGTATGTTGCGCACACTGCCCGGCCGCTGGAGCAGCCAGGGCGGCTGTGTATCGGGGATTTGATGCTGAGCGGCTGCGGGGTGACGATGGCGATGATGGTGAGATGAGGAAGTTAAGACAACACCTGATTCAAGCTAGCTTCTCTGCCGTCCTGAAATCCCTCCATTTCATCGATCGGGGGCTACACCGCAGGCCTCCTGTCCACAAGAGAGAGAGAGAGACAGAGAGAGGGAGTTGAAGTGTGCCTTGTCGAACCTCCAAACAAGGCCTCTGGGTGTTACACCGCCTGTTCTACTCGTGGTGCCGTGGTGCCTGCACCCCCCTTTCTCCCATTGCAGGGCTCCCTCTCCTTGTTCATATTCGCACGTGCCCAACTCTCTTCTCCACGAATAGCTCCCTCCCCACTCCCGTCTGAAAATTTGCACACAGGATGCAACCAAGCCTCGGCCAAGCCGGCTCCACCTGTGCCAGCCTCAGCCCTGTAGGTTCCCAAAGTACGACACCATGCAGCGCACGTCTTGCAACAAGCCGTCGACGCGCTTCCATGCGGGGCGCAGCGCGGACCGCAGCGCCTGGGCGGCCTCCAGCAGTGACGCGTGGGACATGACGGTATCGCCGTGGACCTGCGAGATGTGGGGGGGGGCGCGTTTGTTTGCTGCGCAAATCCTAGTGGATGTTGCAATCAGGGACATGCGTAGGGACGACACCCAGGGAGTTTTTGCTGCGCAAAGAGAGGGAGCCAGGGAGAGGAGGGAGGAGGGAGGGGGGGGGGGGAGTGAGGGAGAGAGAAAGGGAGAGGAGGAGAGAGGGAAGAGATGCGGATGCAGGGAGTGAGGGGGGAAGGGGGAGAGGGAGCGCCCAGCCACCTGCAGTGCGAGCTGCGTGAGCCCCTGCACAAACTCGAAGTTTGCCGGCGCGCCGTCGGCCCCGCCCCGCAGCTGTGCGCCGAGGAACGTGAGCAGCAGGCGGATGTCGTCGACGCCCTGTGCCGTGTCTTCCTCGTCAGTGCCCTCGAGCACCTGCGCGCGTGAGTGTTTTCACGTGTGTGTGTGTGTGTGTGTGTGTGCTCAAACGGGGTGCCATCGACCGGCCGAGTCGCCCCCGTCATGCATGCACTTGTGCTTGTGTTGCTCGTCAACCTCTGATTGACAGCATCCATTCTGCTCCGATACTCCCAGCTTCAAACGGTATCGCATGACTGTCACCCGACGCCTTGGACGGCTGGCAGATGCGCCCCCCCACACGCACCTGCATCGCGCGCATCTCGCGGTCGATCTCGTTCGGCGTCATGCGCCGCAGCATCGACAGCAGCGGTGCCCACTCGTTGCCGTCGCTCTTGCGTCCGTCGCTTGCAACAGCGGCGGCAGCGGCAGCCTCGGCCGGCCGCTTGGATCCCGCCTTGGTCGGGGGCGCGGAGACAGCAGCAGCAGCAGCGGGGCCGGAGCCAGCACCCGCGCGGAGGGCCGCCATGAATGGCGGGGGCGCAGGCGCGCCGCGCTTCAGGCCTGCCTTGTTGACGCGCGAGGTCGAGGGGGCGCCCTGCTCGAAGAATGGAGAGACGTCCTCGCCGGGGTTGGCGGCGGCGGCGGCTGCGTGTGTGCGTGGGTATGTGAGCGTGGGTGAGTGAGAGCGAGCGAGAGAGCAAACGAGATCGCTAAAGAGATAAGGAGAGATAAGAGAGATAAGGACACACATGAGAACCAACCTGCTGGGTCGGTGTCGAAGACCGGGTCGCGCGCCAGCCCGGCGACAGTCGGCAGGAAGAACGGCGCGGCCTCGGGCTTCTTGGGGGGCTCGATCGGCCGGTTGCGCGCCTGGATCGCCTCTAGGTGCACAAGGCTCTGCCACTGTGACCGTGGTAGAAGGCTGTGGTGCAAGCGCGCACGTGCACGCATCGTGTGAGTAAAGATGGTTCTATCTTCTGCATCCTAATCGGCTTCGTGTGCCTTGGTGCTTCTTCTTCTGCTGCTGCTGCTTCTACTTCTGTTTCTGCCGCCGCTGCGTCTGTGTGACCCCCTCGCCGCCCTTATCCTCACCTCAGCGTCACAAGTGACGGCGCGAGCGGCGCGGGCGCGCCAGTCTCCGGCACCACTGCTTCGTACGGCCGCGCGCCTGTGTACACACACAGGGTTAAGGCCCGAGTTGGCGTGTGTATGTTTGTGCGTGTGTGTGCACACGTGCGTGCTTGTGGGTGTGTTCGCGTGCATTTGCATCTTTCTTTCCAGCACCCCTCGACGCACCGTCTCCCGCCTCAAGCTCCGCGTCGCTGCTCGGCCCCTCCCCGCCTTCGTCGTCAGATGAGGACGGCCCCTCGTCGTCCGATGAGTCGGCGGCCTCAAACACAGCGCTGTGCAGCACGCCTGGGGTTGGTGAGGGGCAGCGAATGCGTGAGTGAGAGAGTTGCTGGTGCGCCTCCAAGACCTCGATCCGTTCAACGTGGAAGCGCACCCACCCGCTGCCTCCGCATCGTCGTCGCCGTCGACCGCGAGAGTCGGCATGCCCACGCGGACGGGCGTGTCGCTCGGCAGTGGCGCATCCGCGGCATCGCCGAAGACGTTCTGCGTGCGTGCGTGCGTGTGTATGCGAAAAGCGTGTATGCCTGGGTGTGTGTGAATACCTGGGGAGGGTCCATGGAGAGACCGTGACCTAAGTAAGCTTACCTGGTTTGCCCACAGGTAGATCCCTCGGCTGTCGGCGTGCGTGGTTGCGAGGAGGTCGTGCGCCGGAGACAGCGAGAGCGAGGTCACGGGAGGGCCAGCGAGCGACATCGACTGAGGGGGGAGAGTCGCGGGAGGGTGGGGTGGGGGGGTGAGTTGAGGGGGGAGGGGCGTGTGTCGGAGACAGCCAGAGTGAGGTGACACACAAGCACACACCTGCAAGCACCGCGCACTCGGCACGTCCCACACGCGTAGGCTCCCGTCCATAGATGCCGACAGCAACCACCTGTATGTGTGTGGGTGTGTGTGCGTGTGTGTGATACGTCATGTAAGGCGTCTGACGGACTGTAAGATCGACCACTGCAGCGTGCGCACCTTGCATCTGCAGAGACCTGGATCGCAGTCAGGCGGTCCGTGTGCCCCACGAAGCGGCGCACCAGGCGCGCAGCCTCAATGTCGTACAACCGGATCATCAGGTCGTCTGCACCGATTGCGCACAGCGCACTTCCGGAGTGCAGATGGAGGTGGGTGACGGGCGAGCCGACAGCAAGAGTGGAAACCAGTTTGCCAGTCTGTGTGCGTGTGTGTGCGTGTGTGTTTGTGTGTATGTGCATGCATGCGCAAGTGGCGATGTGTGCACGCCTCCCACCGCTGGGCGACCCTCGCGTTATCGGCGTTGTGCTCTGCCAAGGGGAAGCTGAGACAAACGGGCATGGCGAAGGGACCATGCCCCCCCCCCCCCCCCATGACCCTGTGGGCCCCAAGCACACCTTGGAAGTTCCACACACCCGCAACACCTTGTCCACACCGGCCGACACCATCAGCCGGCTGCAAGGGTCGGCACCCATGTCCCACTGGTTACTTCCAAGTGTTTATTTTGTATATTTTTCGTTTTCTCTGATCCACACACTTGCCCCCACGCACCTTGAAGTTCCATACCCGCAGCGCCTTGTCGACACCAGCCGAAACCATCAGCCGGCTGCAAGAGTCGACACCCATACCGACAACCACGCCTTCGTGCGCAGACGCCGTCTGCGTGCGTGCGTGTGTGTGAGCACGTTTGTGTGCGTGTGTCCATGCTTCCCTAACTGTGGGGTGGGTGGTGGTGGGAGGGTGGGGTGGGGGCTGCAAATGTAGTACACGCACCAGCGTTACGGCACTGAACGCCGCAGTGGTGGCGCCCTTGGCAGTGGCGGCGGCGGTGCGCGAGTAGGCGCCGCGGTGGATCCCCGACTGCATGTTGTACCGGTCGATGCGGCCGGACGCGGAGCCCACAAGGCCAAAGTTGCCGCACGGCGAGAGCGCGACGCACGTAGCGGGGGCGTTGGGCGGCCCTGCAAGGAGTGGTGTGTGTGTGTGTGTGTTTTGTGTGATGGACATGTGATGTGCGGGTGGTGGGTGGCGGTGGTTTGTGTGTGTGGGGGGGGAGGGGGCGAGAGCGACCCACCCTTGATGCCCCTCGGCGGCGGCGGCGGCAGCAGGCGGTGCTCCCCAATCGAAAAGCGTGAGAGCCTCCACACGTACGCCGCGGGGTCGCCCTGCGGACGCGGTCGGTCAAAGTCAAGGCAACTTTCAACGCTCAACAGTTGCAGTCAATGTTGATGTGCTGTGACAGGGACCACACAATGTGCCGTGTACATGCGCGCGCACGCGTATGTGCGTGCGTGCGCGTGTGCATGTGTGACAGAGAGAGAGAGAGCATGCGCGTACCTTGTGCGCGGTGAGCACGTTGGCCCAGTCGCGCTCCCGCGCCTGCTCGGCCGCCATCCCGACGATGCGACCAAGCTTCATGTCCTCTTGCGTCACCCCGAGCTGCTTTGCGCGCTTCGCCTGGCCGCCCCCCGGGCGCTGGCTGAGCTCCCTCGACTGCTGGTCCTGAATGACCGAGAAGCAGCGGAACGCGCGGTCGCGGCCGGCAGAGAGCAGGCGCTGCCCGCCCTCGCCATAGTGCTGCAATACAAGGGGTGGCGGTACGGTTTAGGTCCCGGTAAGGTGTGGGGTTGGGCAAGGTCAATATGTAGGTCAAAATGTAGGTAGATGGTCGGTAGGCGAGCGTTCAGCGCGGCCCCGCTCCGTGGACTGGGAGGTGGTGTGCACACGTGACTCAGAGCGAGAGGATGCGGCAGTCGAACACGTATGTGCTTCGAGGTGGCATCACTCACCAGCACTTTGACGGGCGGCGCAGCGTGTCCGGAGCGGAAGCGCAGCAGGCGGCCCGACTCGTCGGCCCCGTCAAAGAGCCACTGCTTGATGCTGTTGTCGCCCCCGGACGACATCAGCAGCGGCTCGCCCGGGAAGAAGTGGAGCGCGTGGACGGGGCCGTCGTGCGCCTCGCGCTGCATGCATGCAAGCGGGGGGTAATGTGTGCGCGTGTGCGGTGTGTGTGTGTGGGGGGGGGCTGGCTATAGGCTGCACGTTGCAGTGGCCAAAGCGGGCACCCACCAGCACCGAGTGCAGCTTCTTCTCCTCCAGGTCCCACACCGTGACCGCGCCGCTCGCGCCCGCGGCAGCGAGCAGCGGCGTGCCTCCGCCTGCGTGGTGTGCGTGTGCGTGCGTGCGTGTGCGAGTGCGTGTGCGCGCGTGCGTGTGTGTGTATCATTCAACGCGCGCGTGCCAGCGGCAGCAAGCAGCGGCGTGCCTCCGCCTGCAGGGAATCACCATCAGCAGCAGACAAGGGGTTCGTCAGCGCATGGTGCACACCCGTCCGGGATCGAAAGCGACGTGCTGTGACAGCCCCCCCCCCTCCCCCCCGTCTCAGTCCAGCCCACGTGCCCCCCCCCCTCCACAAAACAGTCGAGCCAGCAGCCCGGGACCCCGCGCGCACGCACCCGTCCAGACAGACAGCGACGTGACTGCCGTCGCGGCCGCGCCGCCCCTGCCCCCCCCCTTCCCCCGTCTCAGTCCAGCCCACGTGCCGCCCCCCCCCCCCCTCCCCAAGACAGGCAGTCGAGCCAGCAGCCCGGGATCCCGCGCGCACGCACCCGTCCAGAAACACAGCGACATGACTGCCACCGCGGCCGCGCCGCCCCTGCCCCCCCCCTCCCCCCGTCTCAGTCCAGCCCACGTGCCCCCCCTCCCCCGCCAACACAGGCAGTCGAGCCAGCAGCCCCGGATCCCACGCGCACGCACCCGTCCATAAAGCCAGCAAAGTCACTGCCGCCGCGGCCGCGCCGCCCCCCCTCCCCCCCGGTCTCAGTCCAACCCACGTGCCCCCCCCCCTCCACACACAGGCAGTCGAGCAGCCATCAGCTATCCGGTGACTGGGTTGCATGCATCCCACCGGCACCAGCACCACACAGTCACGCCGACGCACCCGTCCGGAAAGACAGCGAAGTCACTGCCGCCGCGGCAGCGCCGCCCGCGCGCGCGCGCCCCGCGCCGCCGCCGAGCAGGCCCGCCTGCATGCATGTGCAGCAAGGCAGCGGTGTGTTGCTAATCGCACGTGCGGGGTCAGTCAGCGGCAGTGTTTGTGCTTTCGGCAATTGGAGCCGGATTGCCATTTAGCCGGATTGCCATGGAGCCGGATTGCCACGGAGCCGGATTTTCAGTCGAATGGCCCCAGAAAATCAATGCTTATTAAAAATCTTGAACACAAAATCACCTGCCAGCGTTGTTGTCGCCCCCCCCCCACTCCACTTGCGTCCTCAACAAAGTGTGTCTCTCTCTCTCTCACTCTCTCACACACCCATTCATCACCCATTCCCGGCCGCGTTGCCGAAGCGCGCGACCGTCTCGTCGAACCGGATGTTGTGCAGCACGGCGGAGCCCCTCCCCACTCACACAAGACACGAAACCAGGCTTCTGGCCAGCTTTTTGTATTGTTCCTATGCTTGCCCGTTTCCTCCCTACTCATCTCCGTCACCCATTCCCGGCCGCGTTGCCAAAGCGCGCGACCGTCTCGTCGAACCGGACGTTGTGCAGCACGGCGGAACCCCTCCCCACTCACAAAACACTCAAAACCAGGCTTCTGGCCAGCTTTTTGTTTTGTTCCTATGTTTGCCCGTTTCCTCCCTCCCACCTCCGTCACCCACCTCCGTCGAACCGGACGTTGTGCAGCACGGCGGACCCCTCCCACTCCCACAACACTCAAACCAGGCTTTTAGTCAGTTTCCCCCCCTAGGTTTGGTCCTAGTTTTGTCCGTTTCCTCCCTACTCACCTCCATCACCCCAGTCCCGGCCACATTGCCAAAGCGCGCGACCGTCTTGTCGAACCGGACGTTATGTAGCACGGCGGACCCCTCCCCACTCCCACAACACTCAAACCAGGCTTTTAGTCAGTTTCCCCCCCTAGGTTTGGTCCTAGTTTTGTCCGTTCCTCCCTACTCACCTCCATCACCCTAGTCCCGGCCGCATTGCCGAAGCGCGCGACCGTCTCGTCGAACCGGACGTTGTGTAGCACGGCGGACCCCTCCCCACTCCCACAACACTCAAAACCAGGGCTTTAGTCAGTTTCCCCCCTAGGTTTGGTCCTAGTTTTGACCGTTTCCTCCCTACTCACCTCCATCACCCCAGTCCTGGCCGCATTGCCGAAGCGCGCGACCGTCTCGTCGAAACGGACGTTGTGCAGCACGGCGGACCCCTCCCCACTCCCACAACACTCAAAACCAGTCTTCAAGTCAGTTTCCCCCCTGATTAACGGAGGCGCGTTCTCGTCGCCGATCCCTGGACCCAGCAATGCGGCGCTGCTGGTGACGAGGATCTCCGTGCCGCTGACGAGCGGGGTAAAATACGACTAGCCCGGCTCCTGCTAGACTGCCCCTCGGTGGAACACTTCAGGAGCGGCTTGCCCGGCGCTGCCATGGCTTGGCGAGTAGCCGCGGCGCTGCCGCGGCCCGTGCTGGGAGACGGCCCTTATCCTCCCCCCATGCAGGACGCCATGCGGCACCGATCTCGACGAGTTGATCGACGAGCGGAGGAGCTGGCGCCCGTCAATGCATGCTGGACATTGGTCAAGATGGCTGCCCGTGGAGGCGGGCTACCATCACGGCTTCAGCGGTGGCGACCGCCGAGGCAACACAGTAAATCCGCTTCACCAATCGCAGCGTTCGTCACCGCGCTCATCCTCGGGGTCGCTCGTCTGCCTGTGACTGGCGTTGGAAGGTCTTCAGGCAGCCTGCATGACAACTCTGTCGTCCAAGCACCCCTTGAGGGTGGGACCCGGCCATGCATGAGGCATGGGGCGCCGGCTGAGCCCCATGCAAACGAGAGCTGGACAGCCATGCACTGCCAGGCGGGGACCGTTCCAGTCAGCGCCAGTCGGCTCTGCCGGCTTGACTGGCCACAAGGCCACCACTGTGACCCTGAGGAAGGTCCTCTCCTATATGCTCCTTGCCAGACATGCCTCTCAGAGACCGCTGTTTGGGGTAGTCTAGCCGGCGGGAGCGGTAGTCTATCGGCCCGGAGCCGGCGGTACTCTAGCACTTAAGTGTGCTGGAGTATCGGCGGGTGTCTCTAGTAGAAGAGTAGCCTGCTTAGCTGGAAACCCCGTGTTACTGTTACCCCCTAGGTTTGGTCCTAGTTTTGTCCGTTTCCTCCCTACTCACCTCCATCACCCCAGTCCCGGCCACATTGCCGAAGCGCGCGACCGTCTCGTCGAACCGGACGTTGTGCAGCACGGCGGACCCCTCCCCACTCCCACAACGCTCAAAACCAGGCTTTTAGTCAGTTTCCCCCCCTAGGTTTGGTCCTACTTTTGTCCGTTTCCTCCCTACTCACCTCCATCACCCCAGTCCCGGCCGCATTGCCAAAGCGCGCGACCGTCTTGTCGAACCGGACGTTGTGTAGCACGGCGGACCCCTCCCCAGTCCCACAACACTCAAACCAGGCCTTTAGTCAGTTTCCCCCCTTTGGTTTGGTCCTAGTTTTGTCCGTTTCCTCCCTACTCACCTCCATCACCCCAGTCCCGGCCACATTGCCGAAGCGCGCGACCGTCTCGTCAATCCGGACGTTGTGCAGCACGGCGGACCCCTCCCCACTCCCACAACACTCAAAACCAGGCTTTTAGTCAGTTTCCCCCCCTAGGTTTGGTCCTAGTTTTGTCCGTTTCCTCCCTACTCACCTCCATCACCCCAGTCCCGGCCGCATTGCCGAAGCGCGCGACCGTCTCGTCGTACCAAACGTTGTGCAACGCGGCGGACCCCCTTCCCACTACCACAAAGCACAAAACCAGGGTTTTAGTCATTTTTCCCTAGTTTTTTTCCCTAGGTTTGTCCCATCCTGCTCACCTCCATCACCCCAGTGCCGGCCGCGTTGCCGAAGCGCGCGACCGTCTCGTCGAACCGAACGTTGTGCAGCACGGCAGACCCGTCGCCGAGGCCGACGCCGATGACATCAAGCGCGGGGCTGGGAGTGAGAGAGAGAAAGAGTGAGAGAGAGTGAGAGTGGGAGTTGGAGTAGGAGTGCGAGTGAGGGTGAGGGTGCGAGTGGAAGTGAGAGTGGGGGTAAGAGTGGGAGTGGGAGCGAGAGTGGGAGAGAGAGTGGGGGTGAGAGCGGGAGTGGGAGTGGGAGTGCGAATGGGAGTGCGAGTGGGAGTGCGAGTGCGAGTGGGAGTGCGAGTGAAGTTGATCGAGGGCGTGGGTGCGAGCGTGGGCATTGGAGTGGGAGTGCGAGTGAAACCCACGCCGGCCACATCAAACGCGGGGGCTGAGAGTCAGTGACAGTGGGAGTGAGGTCAGCGTGGGTGTAAGGGTGAGAGTGAGTGGGAGTGCGAGTGAGCGAGGGCATGAGCGTGAGCGTGGGAGTGGGAGCCCACGCCGACCACATCAAGCGCAGGGCTGTGATTGCACGCGTCGAGCAAGGCGAGGATGGGGGTTCGCAGGTAGCGTTGCGAGGACCCGTTCATCCCGTAAATCCGTTTATCCGTATAACCGGCCGTATATACGCATGTCGAATATGGGCGACATACGACTGCAACATACGGTTTTGGTTTCAAGTAAACGGCGTAAGGGCTGTAACCCCTTCAATACTGCATGGTTTCCGATGATTCGAGTTGCATTGGAAAGCTTATGTCAAGGGCTATCCAGAACACTGCTTGGATGCAGTGTGGGTGGATGGAGATTTGTAGTGATTTTAGTGTGGAATGTGTGAAATGAGTGTAAACTGCAACCAAAATACGGACACGGATCTACGTATATACGGCCGTTTACATTTACGGAGTTACGGATACACGGGGCCGTCAATGCACGGGTCCCCACAACCCTATTCGCAGGTGTTATATATGTACGCGCCACGAGGAATCCTGGGCGCGAAAGGGTGGGGATTGGGATTTCATGGAGGTTGTGCACTTCAGTGTTTATGTAAGCCAACCCGTAACCCGCAAACCTGCAACACCGGGAGACTGGCCGGAAAAACAGACAACCGCACGCAACCGCACGCACGCACACACACACACGCACACACCTGGCGCACAGGCAGCGCACGCCCCCGGGGGACGCCGGCCACCCAGCGAATGTGTGGATGCGTTCGCTGGTGGAGAAGTTCCACAGCTGCAGGGCACCAGCATCGCCGCCGACGAGAACCTGTGTGTGTGTGTGCGTGTGTGTGCGTGGCCAGGCGTTGCGGGGCATAAGGCGTCGTTGCGGTGTGGGGTTACAACGGTTACTGAAACGGTTACGGTTACGGTTACGACGGGTTTAGCAGGGAAAGTGTGAATGCGCTAGCATATGCAAGTCCCCGTAACTAGGCGTTGCCAGTCACTCAAAAACAGATAACAGCGCCGAAACGCACCTTGTTGAGGTAGGTGTCTGGGTGCGTCATGCACGTAGGTGTGCCAAACTCCGCGCCCAGCTCCATCACAGCCCTGGGGGGAGGTGCGTGTGTGTGTGTGTGTGTGTGTGCGCGCCATGCACGTGTGTGTGCCAAACTCCGCGCCCAGCTCCACCACTGCCCTGCAGGTCGAAGGGTGGGGTGGTGGGTGGGGAAGTAGAAGGAGGGGATCAGCCGAGTTCGACGAGAGCCCTGGGATCCAAATCGCCAGCGCCACCGCCCCCACCACCACTACTGCCACCGCCACCACCCGCCACCACCACCGTTGCCACCGCCAAAACGGCCCGCCACCACCGCCGCCGCGAAAACCACCACCCCACACCGCCGCCGCCGCGGCCGCCACCACCGCCACCACTACTGCCACCGCCAGCGCCGTCGCCGCGCGTGTGTGTGGCGCGTGTGTGTGTGCGTGTGTTTGTGTGTGCGGTCGGCCGTTGCGACTGCGGTCCTCGCGCTGCACCACCCAATCAGTATCGAAGTGACTGTGTGTGTGTGTGTGTGTGTCACTGCCGCCACCAACACCACCGTGCTGCCGCCAGCGCCCGCGCCCGCGCCACCGCCGCCACGCCCCCTTAAAAAGAGCATGGCGAGCGCACTCACTTTGGCGTCTTGTACTCGCCCAAGTCCCACGCCACAAGGAATCTGCCAGCATGCAGCGACCGCAGCTGCACGCACACACACACGCACACACACACACGGACACCGCCACCCCTCAATGCCAACCACAACCCAGAACCACGACTTCATGCACGACTCACTTTGGCGTCTTGTACTCGCCCAAGTCCCACGCCACGAGGAATCCGCCAGCGTGCAGCGACAGCAGCTGCTCCCCAAGCGCTATCAGCTGAACGACCGGTCCGTGCTCCGGCGCGCCACGGTAAACGCCGTACCTGCGGTATGGTTGAGAGTGCATAAGGGTTTGCACGCCACCACCAGTCGCAGCCGACAGCAGTCGTTCAGCCCCAATCTTCTGCTCACACGCGCACACACACACACACACACACACACACACACACACACACAAACCTGTGCACGCGCTTGCAAGCCACAATGTCGCAGCCGACACCCGCGTACGTAAAGTCCTTCTTCGCTGCGAGCGCACGGATGTCGCCACGCAGCTGCGGGCCTACCAGCACCAGGCTCAGCTTCGCGCAGTTGTAGACCTGTGTTTTTGCGTTGATTGTGAGCGTGCACGCGCACACCTCCAGCCCCAGAGAGGAATGTGGCTACTCGAGGCCACGCAAGTTGTGTGTGTGCAGACGGCTGGCCATGCGCATGCGGCGTGCCATGCAGACGGCGGCTCGCATGCATGCATGCATGCACACACCCCGTCCTCCCCCTCAGGCATGCGTGCACCCCCGTTCAGTGGACATGGGGCATGCAGTCCCCCACCTGCCACACGCGCCCAGCTGACACGGTGACGAACGCCTCCCTGCCGCGGCGCTGCACCGCGAACGGGACATTCTCAGTGATGTAGCCCAACGCCCGGAACGGCTTGAACAGCGGCGGCTGTGACTGGGACGGCATGACTGTTGGATGCCGCTAGGAAGGCCACTGCCGCCTTGCGTTGGGCGCACAAAGGGGGTTGTGTGTGCTGAGGCGGCCGCTGAAGGCGGCGGTGCGTTTTTCTCACTCGATCGGCCCTTACTCGGTCCACTTGTCACGGGGACCTGTCCAAAGGTATGACACAGCGCCAATTGGGCGCGATGGGCGCGTTGCGATTGTTTGCTGGGTGTGAACGTAACCGAGGTATGAACACTCGGATGAGATTCAAATATGCAGTTGACCACCACTTCCGTGTACTACTTTCCCAGGTACCTCGCAGCCATGCGCACTACCCGAGGCACGTCCGGCGGGGGAGGCTTGTCCTCCGACGTCTTTGTGGAGCTGGACTCAACCCGAAGCGGGGGTGGCGCCCAGCCACGCACACAGCGCATCGACTCGCTCTTCCCTGCCGCCAAGAAAAGTGCGCCTTGACGCATGCATGCGGGACGCGTTGATGCGCGTGGCTAGTGGGGGCGGGAGGGGGTACACTGGTCGCGTTTCGACGCGACGCGTTTTGGGGGTGGCGCCAAGTGGGCTCTGTGAACAGCGTGCAGCATGCCCCCGACTCTGTGTACCATGCATGCGCGTCGCCTCCTGAATGCTCTCTACATCTAGGGGTGCAGAGAAGCAGCAAATCTCTGCCTGCATGGGTGCGCCTGCATGGGGCGCATGCACGCACTCGCGCCCCATGCACTCAAACGCGCCACACCCACCCTGCCTCACCATCCTCCACAGGCAGCGTGCGAGGCGCCAAGGAGCCCGCTGCCAAGACACCTGCTGCCGCTGCCGAGCCCAAGGCCAAGTCAGCTGCGCCCAAGGCCGCACCAAAGAAGGGCAGTGGCAAAGGCGTTGGCACCACCAAGGTGCGACCATCAGCCCCCAGCACCCTCCACCCTGCACCCGCGTGTGCAGTGGCCAGCCCCCGGGCCGCCTCGTATCAATCGACTGCGCAGTCCGTCATCTTCAAACCCAACACCCAAATCCCGATGACGCAGGGTCGCAAGAAGTTCCCCAGAGTTCTACCAGCACTGGGCGCCCCCGAGGCCCACCCACCCACCCTCTCCCTCTCTCTCTCTCTCACACACACACACACACCGACACACACACGCACACACGCCCAGGGTCGCAAGAAGCCCGCCCCAGCGTTCTACCAGCACTGGGCGTCCCAGAGGCCGCACACCCACTATCTCCCTCTCTCTCACACACACACCGGCACACACACGCACACACGCCCAGGGTCGCAAGAAGCCCGCCCCAGAGTTCTACCAGGAGTGGGAGTCGCAGGGCCGCACGTGGGCCGTCGGCGACGACGCATGCACACTCTCTTTCTTTCTCCCTCTCTCTCCCCCACTCACATAAACGCACACACACACACACACACAAACGCCCAGGGTCGCAAGAAGCCTGCCCCAGAGTTCTACCAGCACTGGGAGCCCCAGAGGTGGCACACCCTCTCTCTCTCTCTCTCTCACACACACACACGCACACGCACACACACACACACAAGTCCAGGGTCGCAAGAAGCCCGCCCCAGAGTTCTACCAAGAATGGGAGTCGCAGGGCCGCACGTGGGCCGTCGGCGACGACGCGTACCTCGTCGAGACGGATGACCACATGCAGCTCCCGCTGGAGGACCATGATGACCTCTGCTGCGTGTGCGAGAAGGGGAACAAGCGGAACAGGTGTGTGGGGTAGTGTGTGTGTGTGTGTGGGGGGGAGTGTGTGGTTGTCGGTTTGGGGAAGGGTGAAGAAACAAACGCGTGTTTGCGTGTTTGGGCGTGTGCGAGACGGGCAACACGCGCAAATGGTGTGTGGGGTAGTGTGTGTATGTGTGTGTGTGAGTGTGTGGCTGTCGCGGGTTCGGAAAGGGTGAAGAAACAAATGTGTGTTAAGGTAGTTGGGTGTGCCATAAGGGCTTCAAGCGGAACAGGTGTGTGTGGGGAGGTGTGGCTGTCGCGGGTGTGTGGTGGGTGTGGAGCACAATGCCCCAATCCACACAAAAATGTGTGTTTTGGTTGTTGTGGCGTGTGCAAAAAGGGCAACAAGCGGAACAGGTGTTTGGGGAAGTGTGTGTGTGCGTGTGTGTGTGCGTGCATGTGTGTATGTGTGTGTGTGTGTGTGTGTTTGTGTGTGAGTGTGTGTGTGTGTGTGCGCGTGTGTGTGTGTGTGTGTGTGTGTGTTTTGTGTGTGTGTGTGTGTGAGTGTGTGTGCGCGCGCGTGTGTGTGTGTGTGTGTGTGAGTGTGTGGTCCGTTTGGGAAAGGGTGAAGAAACAAACGCCTGTTTGGGTGTTTGGATGTGTGTGAGAAGGGCAACACGCGCAAATAAATTTGTTTTGGTTGTTGTGGCGCGTGCGATAAGGGGAACAAGCGCACCGGGTGTGGTATCGCAGACACGCACACATCAAGCGATCCACACCCAACCATCCATCCATCCACCAGTGCTTCCATCCATCCATCCATCCATCCATCCACACCGGCATTGCCTGTACGTACACTCGCACACACACGCACACACACACACACACACGCACACACACACACACACGCGCACATACACCTCCCCCCACCCCGCAGCATGATCGAATGCGCTCGCTGCCTCGGCGGCTTCCACATGGGGTGCCTCAAGCCGAAGCTCAAGGCGGTGCCAGAGGTGTGTGTGTGTGTGTGTGTGTGTGTGCCAGATGTGTGTGAGGGGGAGAGAGCGGGGAAGAAAAGGGTGGTGCAGGTGGGAGGGGGGGCACACTGTCAGGGCAGGGGGCACAGTCAGACACCGTCCGTCTGAATGGCACACACACACACACGCGTACACAAACACACAACTGACACACACACCTGACACACACACACACATGCACCTGACACACACACACATGCACCTGACACACACACACACACATACACATGCACCTGACACACACACTCACAAACACACACACAAACCAACACACACACGCCTGACACACACACCGATACACACACACACCTCCCCCCCCGCACACCCGCACACCCACGCACACACCCACACACAGGGCGACTGGCTGTGCCCCGGGTGCGTTGCCGGCTGCGCGCTGCCCAACCGGAAGCTGCGCACCGCGGCCGATCAGTTCCTGTGAGTATAATGACGCGGGGAGGATTTATCCATGTACAATAGGTTTGAGCCCCTGCTGCGTGCTAAGTTCTGTGTCGTTTTGCATTTTGAAGGTGCGAGGAGACAGCTGACAGCCAGGGCTGTTCGATGCCACCTTCAGAATTTTGGCGACAGGCGCACTGCAGCTCCGCCCCTCGAGTGACATCATGCACATCAGACTCACCCCCCGAAAACCCGCCGCAGCTGGGGCGACCACGTGCTCGGCCTGGCCTACATCGACGGCATCGTGGCAAACCGCTCCGGCGACGGCCGCGTCGAGGTCGCGTGCCGCTACTACCTCACGCCCGAGCAGACGCACGCGGGGCGGCAGGAACACAACACGACGCGCGAGGTGTACCTCACGACGCAGGTGTGTGCGCCTGGTACGACTGGCCGAGGTCAAAACAAGGGGTCGATTGTTACAGTCCGTCGAACACGCTTGAATGCCGTATTCAAATTAGGGGCGCAACACGACGCAGGTGCGCACGTGCGCCCGGCAGGGCTGCCCGAGGTCAAAGCACGTGAGCTGGCCGCCCTAGCAATGTCGTAGGCCTAGGTTATGCAGTTCCAGCGCGCCGAGCGGGCGCGGGGGGTCCTGGGGTCACGTGCAGATGCTACCTCACGCCCGAGCAGACGCACGCGGGGCGGCAGGAGCACAACACGACGCGCGAGGTCTACCTTACAACGCAGGTGTGTGCTCCCCCCCGCCCTTGTCTACGCACCGCTGACCTCAAATGCACATGTACAAATCGTCCACTTGCACGGATGTGAACATGTACAAATCGTTCACTTGCACGGCCGCACTATGAGCCGATTAGAGTGGCGGCAGGAGCACAACACGACGCGCGAGGTCTACCTTACAACGCAGGTGTGTGCCCCACCCCCCCGCCCTTGTCTACGCACCGCTGACCTCGAATGCACATGTACAAATCGTCCACTTGCACGGATGTGAACATGTACAAATCGTTCACTTGCACGGCCGCACTATGAGCCGATTAGAGTGGCGGCAGGAGCACAGTACGACGCGCGATGTCTACCTCACAACGCAAATGCGTGCGCCCCCCCCCCCCCCCCCCCCTTGTCTATGCACCGCTCACCTCGTATGAACCGTCCACTTGCACGGACACACTATGAGCCGATTAGAGTGACGGCAGGAGCACAACACAACGCGCGAGGTCTACCTCATGACGCAGGTGCGTGCCCTCCCTCTCCCCGCCCCGCCCTTTTTTTGCACCGCTCCCCTCGTATGCACATGTACAAACAGTCCACTCACACACGTGTGAACATGTACATATCGTGCACTTGCACGGGCGCACTTACATCTCATTGTACCATATACATGTTGCTCGCATTCTCAGGTGCACTACGAGCCTATTGCGTCACTCTTCTGGCCGGCCGTCGCGTGCAACCCCCCTTTCCTATCCCCCCCCTCCCCCACCCCATTCATGCACACCGCTCATCCCATTGTGCCATACACATGCTGCTCTCAATCTCAGGTGCACTACGAGCCGATTGAGTCACTCTTCTGGCCTGCCGTCGTCTGCAAGCCATCTGAAGCAGATGACCACGAGGGCAACGACGTCTTCTCGTGCGAGTACATGTACGACGAGGCGTACAAGGTGTGGACGGGGTGTGAGGGTGTGGAGTTGTGCTTATCTGGCCAAGGCGGGCCCAATGGGGGTCTTCCCGTCGCAATCGGCCCTCTGGAACAACAGATCTGGGCCCCTGGTACTAAGCAGCCGCGTAATCAGTGTGTGCGAGTGCATATACGAGTGGGACGCACACACTCACACACCACCCGCAGCGCTTTGTGCCTCAGAGCTGAGCTGGCGCACATGCACTCACCCCACCCACACCCTCGCACGCACGCACGCACGTATCCCACCCGCAGCGCTTTGCTCGGCGTGTGTACAAGCCCCCCCCCCTGACACACACACACACACACACATACACACACATACTGTAAGTGGGACGCACCCCACTAACCCCTCACGTGCACACACGCCACCTGCACGCCTCCGCAGCGCTTTGTGCGGCGTGTGTGCAAGCCCCCCCCTCCGACATGCAGACGCACACACACACACACACACACACACACACACACACCGTAAGTGAGACGCCCCCTCTCACGCACACACACGCCACCTGCACGCCTGCACAGCGCTTTGTTCGGCGTGTCTACAAGGGGCACGGCGGCGGTGACGACGCGGGCGCAGCCGCATCTGACTCGGACGCTTCAGGTAGGGAAACACAAGTTTCAGGAGTTCCTGGCCGGTTCAGGCCAGTGGTTTTCTGTTCATGATTTTTTAAAATTATTTTTTCCAGTCGGAGTTTGCTTTGACCGCGTTGAACGTTGACCTCCTGTTGACCGTTTGCCCTCATGTACAGGTCGTTGGAAAGCTCTTGACGAGCTCCATCTTGTGCGCTCGTCAGACTGCCAATCCACTGAATGAGTTTAGCTGTGTTCAAGGTCAAAGTACAGCCGGAATACAGCCAAGTGGCTGTGTAGAGCCGAAAAGGAAATCACTGTTTCAGGTCAAGCCAAATGCAACACCTGAGAGGCCTCATCGCCAGCTGTCCGTGGATGTCTCCATCAGTATCAGCAACCCAATCTCGAGCGAGATCTGGGAAGGAGGGCAAGTTGAAAGTGACACAATTTGCTCCTTGTCCTCCTAGTACCGATCTCGACGAGTTGATCGACGAGCGGAGGAGCTTGCGCCCGTCAATGCATGCTGGACATCGGTCAAGATGGCTGCTCGTGGGGGCGAGCTACCATCAGGGCTTTAGCGGTGGTGACCGCCGAGGCAACAACAGAGTTTATCCGCTTCACCATCGCAGCGTTTGTCACTGCGCTCACCCTCGGGGGCACTCGTCTGCCGGTGACTGGCGTCGGCATTGGTCTTCAGGCAGCCTGCCATGACGACTCTGTTTTGCCCAGGCCCCCCTGGAGGGTGGGACCTGGCCATGCATGACGCATGGGGCGCAGGCAGAGCCCCATGCATGGAGTGGGACAACCATGCACCATGCCAGGCATGGACTTTTCTGCTTCAGCGCCGCCAGTCGGCACAGCCGGCGTGGTTGGCCTCAAAGGCCAGGAGGAGGACGGTCCTTTCCTACACGCTCCTTGCCAGACATGTCCCCCAGGGACTTGTTTGGGTCTAAACTAGCCGGCGGGAGCGGTAGTCTAGACGGCAGGTAACCGGCTGGTGGCTATCGTCCTTCACAGGGCGGTGGCACTAGGACTAGTGTTGTCTTAGCTGGAATGCCATGTAACTGTAACTGTAACTGTAACCTCCTAGTAGGCACTAGGATGCTGGACGGGCAGGGCAGCACTGCTGCGTGCGCATGCCGAGGCACGCACGCGCTTCCGTTAGCCATTCCGCATCGCACGCGGTGCCATCATCTCTCACACACATGTATCCATCATGCCACACACACATCCACTACTTCGAATGCATCCAATATGACACCATCACACCATTGCATCACACACACACACACGCCCACCCGCACACACACAAACAAACAAACAAACAAACAAACAAACAAACAAACAAACAAACACACACACACACACATAGGGGAACCACACACACACGCCCACCCGCACACACAAACATCACACACACACACACACAAACATCACACACACACAAACACACAAACATCACACACAAACATCACACACAAACATCACACGATACATCACACGAACATCACACGAACATCACACGAACATCACACACGAACATCACACACAAACATCACACACAAACAAAAACATAGGGGAACCACACACACACACACACAAACACGCACAAACATCACACGCGCGCACCCACCACGACTTTCAGACGCCGACTGGGACGCGGGGCTTGCGAGCGGCAGCGGCAGCGAGGGGGACGACGCCGAGTTCGACGTGGTGGCCGAGGGCGGCGCGCGCGCGAGCGGTGGCGGAGCAGGTACATGTTGGCTGGTTTGTAGTGCGTCAACCCTGGGCTTGACCCTTTGAGGAGTTTTTTTTTCGGGGGGGGGGGGGCGAGGGAGATGATGACGAGTTTGACGTGATGGCCGAGAGCGGCGCGCGGCAGCGGCGCAGGTGGCGGGTCTGGAAATTTCGGGTTGGTTTCGCACTTCTAGACTATGCGTGCACACGCACACACACATACGCAACGTGCCCTCCCCCCCCTCACACACACAGGCAAGGGCGGCAAGGGCAGCAAGGGCGGCCGCGTGGCGAAGCCGATCTACCAGTTCTGGGCGGAGCGAGGGATGCTGACGGTGGGTGCGGAGAGTGGGGCCAGGTGTGAACCCCATGCACATGCACACTAACATAAACACACACAAGGCGGACTCCCCAAGAAGCTGCACACACACAAACACATGCACACACACACATGGCAAACTCCCGAACAAGCTGCACACACATACACATGCACCGTTTAAACATACACAACCTGAGTCCGATACGCCATCAAAGGCGTCCAACAAGAAGGCAACATCGACCATAACCACACACACATAGGGCAGACTCCCCGCACCACACCGCCCACCTACACCCACCCACACCCACCCCACACAACCACACACACACAGGGCGGACTCCCCAAGAAGCTACGCGGTGGGATCGACGCCGTGCTCGCTTCCACTGGAGGCGCAGGCAAGCTTGCGTTGTACGGGTTTTAAGGGTTCAGGGGCATTGAGGACGGTCGATTTCACAGTCTGTGCATGCACTGAGGGAGCACCTGGGAACATTCGGCTCCACGGCATCACAGCATTCTGAACAAGCGGTTTACCATCCAGAGGGGACTCGGGACGTGCCGCGAACGCGGCGTGCGCATGCACACACCGCATACGCAGCACGCACAGCACACACTCATAGCACGCATAGCACACACACACGAACACACATTTAAGCTGCGACGGTAAACAGGTCAAACTCTCGATACATCCTGGGTATGCGCCGCGCATGCGACACGCGCATGCAAGCACACATGCACACACACACCGTCGATCCATCTGCGGCAACCAGCAGCAGCTTGCCCTGCCGGCCACACGGACCTCTATCCTGTACAGATGCAGGCAAGCAGCGCTCGGCGGTCAACAAGCGCACGCATATGCAAGCACGCACACACGCACACGCGGACCGTCAATCTGTGACGACTAGCAACAGCTTGCACTTAAGGCATCATGGGCATCTTTTCTACATGCACACACACACACACGCAGGCAAGCAGCGCTCGGCGGTCAACCGCGCCGCGCGCGCACCGGCCAGCGCCGCTGGCGCGGGCGCGAGCGCGTCGTCGTCCTCGTCGCCGGCAGCGTCTGGCGGCGCATCGGGCAGCGGTGAGTTTTCCCACATCGTTTTCCTGTTTTCTGCAGGCTCATTCCCCTCACCCTTCCCACCCACCCACCCCTCGATTTGCGTTCGGAAATTGTCCTCTGGAGGCTCTTTGCCGGGGCTTCCACCACACACACCGTGCCCTATCCCGGAATGCCCTGCCTGCGGCGTCGACAGCCGACAACCAACCACCAACCACCAAACAACCACCAATCAACCACCAACCAACCGTCAAACAACCACCCAACAACCACCCAACAACCACCCAACAACCACCCAACAATCACCACTCAGCCACCAAACAGCCTCCAAACAACCACCAAACAGCCACCAACCAACCGTCAAACAACCACCAAATAACCACCAAACAACCACCAAACAATCACCAATCAGCCACCAAACAGCCACCAAACAACCACCAGACAGCCACCAAACAACCACCAAACAGCCACCAAACAACTACCAAACAGCCACCAAACAACCACCAAACAACCACCGAACAACCATCAAACAGCCACCAAACAACCACCAAACAACAACCAAACAACCACCAAACCACCAAACAGCCACCAAACAACCACCAAACAACCACCAGACAACCACCAGACAACCACCAAACAACCACCAGACAACCACCAAACAACCACCAGACAACCACCAAACAACCACCAAACGACCACCCAACAACCGCTAAACTGCAGACGCGGTCGACGCGCTCACGGGCGTCCTGCTCTCAGCCGGAGGGAGCGGTCGGCTCCTCCACGCTCCCGTGCACAATCACCCAACACCCACAACCACCCAACAACTACCACCGCAACCGCAGATGCGGTCGACGCGCTCACGGGCGCGCTCCTCTCCGCCGGGGCGGTCGGCTCGTCCACGCTCCCGTGCGGACGCGTGTCGGAGTTTGCGTCCGCACGCAGGGCGCTGTCCACGGCGTCGCCGAAGTCGCTCCCGTGTCGCGATGCTGAGAAGGCGCGCGTGACGAGGTGGGGACTCGGGAGGCTCCTGATAATTTGGGTGGGGTGTCCGAAACCCGGGTGGAGGCTTTACTTGTAGGGCAGTGGGGAGCTTTACTTGTAGGTCTGTCCACGGCGTCGCCCAAGTCGCTTCCGTGCCGCTATACGGAGAAGGCGCGCGTGACGACGTGGGGGTGCTGAAGACGAAATAGGGATTGGGGCCGTTTAACACCTGAGATGTCAGGGTTGGTGAATAGGGGTGGTGGGATGGAGGGCGCTGTTTACAGCGTCGGCCAAGTCGCTTCCGTGCCGCGATGCTGCGAAGGTGCGCGTGACGAGGTGGGGTCGCTAAGGACGAACTAGGGATTGAGGCTGTTCAATACCAGAGATGTCAGGGTTGGTGAATAAGCGGGGTGGGGCGTGGCGCTGTCCACAGCGTCGCCCAAGTCGCTTCCGTGCCGCGATGCGGAGAAGGCGCGCGTGACGAGGTGGGGGCTCGGGAGGCTCCTAGTTATAAGAGTGTGGGGTTGCCCGAAACCCGGGTTGAGGCTTTACTTGTGGGGCGGTGGGGAGCTCTACAGCGTCGCCGAAGTCGCGCTCCCGTGCCGCGATGCTGAGAAGGCGCGCGTGACGAGGTGGGGGTGCTGAGGACGAACTAGGGATTGGGGCTGTTCAATATCTGAGATATCTGTGTTGGTGAATCAAGGGGTGGGGCTGGAAGGCGCTGTCCACGGCTTCACCCAAATCACTTCCGTGCCGCGATGCTGAAAAGGCGCGCGTGACAAAGTGGGGGAGTGATTGTATTTAGTTCAAGTCAGTTTGTATATGTACACGTTCGGCGGACCCCGGGGCATGAGTTACCCCGGGGCATGAGTTACCCCGAGGCATGAGTTAAGCCTTTGACTACATGTCTGGGGGGATCTACTTGCAGAGCTTGCAAGACCACGCAGCGTGCCAGCCTACCTCAAGTACCGGCATCAATCGTCACTCGGGCATCACGGGCATCTCACCTCCCACACCTCCATGATGATGGATTTTACAGTCGTGTGTGACGTCACCTACCGGCAGCGTATTCGACCTTGCTCGGCGTATAGCGCCCGAGCGCTACAGACATCCATATATTTCGCCCCTCCCTACCACAGCCCCGACGTCTGAGCCGCGCAAGTCAATGTTATAATGCCTGAGGCGGCGGTGGGCGCCCAAGGCGATCGGGGTGGCGCCTGAGGCGGCGGGGGTGACGCCTGCGGCGGTCGGGGCGGCGCATGGGGCGGTCGGGGGTGACGCCTGCGGCGGTCGGGGCGGCGCCTGGGGCGGTCGGGGTGACGCCCGAGGCGTCGGGGGGGACGTTTGAGGTAGTCTCCGTGCGCCTGAGGCGCCGCCCCATACAGCAAGTGAAGGCGGCGCCTGAGGCGTTGGGGATGTGGTAGTGCCTCCTCCACTCTCTCTGGCACCCCCTCTCCTCTACCATTGTGTGCACAGTTACAGTTGCATCGGCTTTCCAGCAAAGACTACCTCTTATCCTAGTACCACCGCCTAGACCCAAGTCCAGTTATGGCCCTAACAATTACTTGTGAGGGGCAGTAGCCACCAGCCAACTGCCTGCCAACGTGTAGTCCCAGAGCAAGAAGGAGAGCTATTGCGCGACGCCTCCAAAATGGGTCGTCACTTGCTTCCAGGGGATAGGGGATCGTGTGCACATGCAGGCTCATCCAGGACGCTGCCGGCGTGGGGGCAGCGGCGGCGAGGGGTGGCGGTGCGGCTGTCCACACCTCCCACACTCCCTCCCCTACCCTTGAAGGCTCATCGCGGACGCTGCCGGCGTGAGGGCAGCAGCGGCGAGGGGCGGCTGTGTGTAGGGTTGTGGGGAGGCGTACAACCGTACATCCGTACATCCGTACAATACGCCGTATGTGCGTACATTTCAGGGGAAGATGTACGCACTGAAAAATGAAAATTGTACGGTTTCGCGGTATGTGTGGAGTGCGCGCCACAAAAGACGCGGTCTGTCACCCTAGGAGGATAGGGGGCACACACAGGGACGATGTGACGCCATGGGACGGGCGCTCTACCATCTGGGGGCCTGCTGGGCTCGCGAGCTCGAGCCGGAAGTGTGAATCGGTTCTCGCACATCGGACTGCCGCGGCTCGTCAACTGGC
>VFSX01000240.1:265000-267921 GCA_016618255.1 Chlamydomonas sp. UWO 241 | reverse complement strand
CAAGTAACACGGGGTTTCCAGCTAAGCAGGCTACTCTTCTACTAGAGACACCCGCCGATACTCCAGCACACTTAAGTACCAGAGTACCGCCGGCTCCCGGCCGATAGACTACCGCTCCCGCCGGCTAGACTCCCCAAACAGCGGTCTCTGAGAGACATGTCTGGCAAGGAGCATATAGGAGAGGACCTTCCTCAGGGTCACAGTAGTGGCCTTATGGCCAGTCAAGCCGGCGGAGCCGACTGGCGCTGACTGGAACGGTCCCCGCCTGGCAGTGCATGGCTGTCCAGCTCTCGTTTGCATGGGGCTCAGCCGGCGCCCCATGCCTCATGCATGGCCAGGTCCCACCCTCCGGGGGTGCATGGACGACAGAGTTGTCATGGAGGCTGCCTGACGACCTTCCAACGCCAGTCACCGGCAGACGAGCGCCCCCGAGGATGAGCGCGGTGACGAACGCTGCGATTGGTGAAGCGGACTTACTCTGTGTTGCCTCCAGCCAGCCAACAAAGTAGATAATGATGATGATGGTGGTCACAGTCAGCAAGCCTTCAGTCAGCAAGCCTTTAGTTAGATGCCAGTGCCTCAGAGGCAACCCCCCGACCCCCCCAAACCAAGGATACTATCCACTCAATTCAGGCGCTGGTCGGTCACCCACTATTCGAAAGACATCCCAGTGCACGGGTCAGACCTCGTAACAATTGCCGGGGTGTACTGCTGTTAGTAGTACAGGCATTGCCGGTGCATACGGACGGCCTCATGTAATGCTTGGTTGGTTGGTTGGTTGTGCGTGTGCGTGCGCGCTTGTGTGTGTGTGCGTGTGTGTGGGGGGGGGGTCAGTGGTGATGGGCGACAGCTGGTGACGGGAGGCTGGGACAACATCGCACGGGGTGGGTGTGTACGTGTGTGTGGGGGGGGCAGCTGGGACAACATATTACGGGGTGGGTGCGCGTGCGACAGGCTGGCGGGCCGCAGCCGCAGCCATCAGATCCCACCTGCCATGCGGGACGTCTTGGGCGCGCTGCACAGCGGTCCAGACGGGGTGCTGAAGGCCATGACAGAGTCATTCGACAAGCTATATGGCGGGGAGACCAAGCTCAGCGACGAGACCCTGAACCAGCTGGAGAACGATGTAGCGGCGTTTGAGCTCACACGCGCCACAGAGGTGGACGAGGCACACGGGCGCCCCCCTGACCTGGCTGAGACGGAGGCGTGTGTGCGAGCGTTGCGCTCGGCCGCCGCTCCGGGCGGTGACCAGCTGGACGCCATGCTGTTGCGGTGCCCACCTGCCATCGCATGGCTCCACCGGGTCATCATCGCCGTATGGCGGTCGGGGAGAGCCCCGAGGGAATGGAAAACTGCTATTATCACACCGTTATATAAGGGGAAGGGTCCGCGTGACTCCCCTGGTAACTACCGCGGATAAGCCTTCTCTCTATTGCCGGGAAAGTGTACGCTGCCATACTTCTGCACCGCGTCTCCACGCAGGTTGATGGTCAGTTGCATGAGGCTCAGTGTGGTTTCAGAAAAAGCAGAGGCACTGTTGATGCGATTTTTACTCTGCGCTCGCTGAGCGCGGCACATGCCGAGTACAAACAATGCATGGCTGTGGCATTTGTCGACTATTCTAAAGCTTACGATTGCATAAACCGTGCGGCACTGTGGAGAGTCCTTAGATTATATAGTGTTCATCCGCACATTATTGATCTGTTGGAGGATCTTCACACCAACACCGCAGCTGCCGTGCGGCTGGCTGGGAAAATCGGGCACGAATTCCCCGTGTCGTCTGGTGTGCGACAGGGGTGCGTCATTGCTCCTGTGTTGTTCAATGTTTTTATTGACCACATAGTGAAAAAGGCGCTAGACATGATGCCAGAGGGGGCTGGCGTGTCAGTCGTGACCCGAGCCGGCGGCTCTGTGTTGTCGTCGTCGGTTGAGCGCATAGTAATGCTGATGTATGCCGACGATTTATGTTTGTTCTCGCATGACCCAGCTCAGTTGGCGCTTATGCTGAAAATCCTTGACAAAGTGTCCTCTAGCTTTGGCATGCAAATCAACGCCGCCAAGACAGAAGTGATGATTTTGCCAGCAGATTTTGACGCGGATCTGCCCACGTTTGCGCTGACTGGTGGTGAAGTGAAGACCGTCTCTGCATTTAAGTATCTAGGGAGTTGGATAACCCAGAGTGGTGGTGTGGAAAAGGAGATCGGTGTGCGAGTCGGTCGCGCGCTGGGCGTGTTTGCGTCTTTTGATAAGATTTGGGCCAGCAAGAAGATGCAAGTGCAGTCTAAGATGCGGGTTTACAACACTTTCGTGCTGCCCCACTTTCTGTACGGCTGCGAAACATGGGCCCCTACTAAAACACAACTGACTCGATTGGAGGTTGCCCACTCTAACTGCCTTCGTCGCATTCTGGGTGTGCGCCTGGTCGACCGGCACAGATTAACTTATATTCGGCAGGCGTGCGACACTGAGCCAATTGGGAGCCTTGTGGCAAAGCGATCAATGCAGTGGCTAGGCCATGTGATGCGCATGCCGGCTTCTCGTCTTCCTCGTACGACTTTTGACTGCACAATGGATGTGGCTCGGCAGCAAGGCCGGCCTCCAGCCTCCTCCCGACACTATTTTCTTAAGCTACTGATTCAGCAGCTAGGCGAAACTAGTGGCACTCGTTCTGATTGGAAGACTTTTTCGGACACAGCGTTTGAGCGTGCTCAGGATAGGGTCGGGTGGAGAGCCGTGGTGTACGGTCCGGCTGCCCCTCAGGCGCCGGCCCCTCCACCACGGCGGTCAAGTAGATTGGCAAGCGCCACTTGACCCCCTATCCCCTAGAAGCAGTTAGGACCTATTTTGGAGGCGTCGCACAATAGCTCTCCTTTTTGCTCTGGGACTACACGTTGGCAGGCAGCTGGCTGGTGGCTACCGCC